>JACBKR010005454.1:0-18230 GCA_014218235.1 Colocasia esculenta | reverse complement strand
ATTGGAAGAATTGATGCGATCTGACGCAGACAGGAGGCAATGTGCTTGCCATGCAATACCATCAAGGATTTTTTTTTTTTGAATTTTTTTTAAAGTATTTGAATTTTTTTGGACTTTGAGAAATATTTGATTTTTGTGATGTTTTGAAAATATTTGGATTTTTTGTGGTTTTGCAAGTGTTTTATTTATGGATTTGGATATTTTTAAATTTTTATGGTTTTGGAAAATATTTGGATTTTTGTTGGTTTTTGGAAAATATCTTGATTTTTTCTTGGGTTTTGAAAATATTCATCTTTTTCTTTCTTTCTTTTTTTGTTGATTTTGAAAGTATTCATCTTTTTTATTTTGGTTTTGGCTTTATATTCATCTTTTTTGTTTATTTTAAAACATTGTCATGTCATGGCGGCATTAAAATTATGAAAATTGACCGGCGAAGGGGTCCTTGTTAGCTCATGTTTTCATTAAAGAAAGTCCGGAGTAGGGCGTGCAGTTTAACGTGGTGCCCATGAGCTAATTGCACTTGGCTAACAATGTCACTACCAAAGCCACACCTCAAAAAGGACGACTAAGTCTTAGTAGGGAGAAAGAAGAATATTTGGATATAAGCTTGATATGGGTTTTGAGGAGTTGGGTTTGACTTCCTTTCTTGGCACAATCGTCAGAAGGTTCTGTCTCATTAAGCGCTTGGGCTTTTCTAATTATTTTGGAATCTTGAGTGATGACCATTGATTGTAGGGACATGCGTACGACCGGGTCCATTTGGATCTCCGCGGGGACTTTGCCACTCTTTGCCATGCCCTATTATCATTGATTTGATTTTGATTTTTGTATGCATACGATCGGGTCCATTTGGATCTCTGCGGGGACTTTGCCGCTCTTGACATGCATTGGACTTTATTTTGATTGGCCATTTTGATTTTGCCCATTTTGAGACATCCTCTTCGTCAGGGAGTGCTTCGGGGCGGTTTCTTCACCCAAACTGTCTCTACTACCCATACTTCGGTCGAATAGGAGGAGAAATAGACTTTGTGCCATTCAGGCGTGGCTGTGACGGTGACGGTGTCTACCGAGGTAATCGGCTTAGGGCGCCGTGGAATATGTGCAAGTGTCCATGCCAAGGGCAAACTTTAATTACTCGGGAGGAAATTTTGGATCCCGGGCGCGGTACTCTCATAACGAGAAGATGTTGCGGTAGCATGGTAATATTGAAATATTCATCTTTTTATGGATTTTTTTTGTTTGAACACCGATAAAATAGTAAGAATTTAGAGGGTAGAGGAAAACGAATCCTAGCGCTGGGGCGAGACTCAGAGGTCTACAATATTTACAAAATTTTATTGAAATTCAAAGGACGAGTGGTGGCTAAAACCCCGAAAACAATGCGAGAAGGGTCGAAGGACCCGATTGATCATGGAGAAGAGAGAATGGCGGAAATGACGAATGCCCTGTGCTGGGGCGAGACTCGGGGACTATGAAGGATTTACATTTTTTTTTTGGAATTAAGAATATACATGGGGACTGAAGCCCCGAAAACAGTGAGAGAAGGGTCGAAGGACCCTATTAAAGATGGAAAGAAGAGAAATGCGAAAAGGACGAATGCCCTTCGCTGGGGCGAGAGCCCGAGGTCTATGAGGATTTACACATTTTTTTTTGAAAATTTAAAAGGAAATGTGGGGACTAAAACCCTGAAAGAGGGTAGAGAGAGGACGAATGTCCTGCGTTGGGGCGAGACTCGGGGGTCTACAAGAATTTACATTTTTTATTGGAATTAAAATGACGAGTGGGGGCTAAAACCCCGAAAACAGTGCGAGAAGGGTCGAAGGACCCGATTGATCATGGGGAAGAGAGAATGGCGGAAAGGACGAATGCCCTGCGCTGGGGCGAGACTCAGGGACTATGAAGGATTTACATTTTTTTTGGAAATTAAGAATATACATGGGTACTGAAGCCCCGAAAATAGTGCGAGAAGGGTCGAATGACTCGACTAAAAATGGAGAGGAGGAGGCGGAAGAAGGACCTTGGAGACTCCGGGGGGGCCGGAGGGGTTTGGAGAAGAAGGAGGGCGCGGTGCCCTGAGAGAGAAGAATCCGGATGGGCCGGAGGAGAGAAAAGAGAAAGTGGGCAGCGAGGGGCCGAAAAGGAGGGTGCGCTGCGTGGGGCGCGAGATGGAGATGTGCCGTGTGGGGCACAGGATGGAGATGTGCCACGTGGGGCACGGCGGGGAGATGTGCCACGTGGGGCACGAAGAGAGGTACAAAATGGGGCGTGATGCCCAGTGTAAGAGTAAGGATTATACAAAAGGTGAAAATAAAATGCCTCCCGTGGGGAGGGATGTGGAGAACCCACAGAGAGGTGCTAAGAAGCACAAAAGAGGATTGAAAAGAAGAGGTGGGTGAAGGTCCCCTGGCCGTTTGCCTTGCCCGGCGTTTGGGTTCCCGCTTGGGAGTTGGCGCTTTGACCCTCAGGTATTTCCTCTCATAATGTGCCCAGCGGGTGGATGGTCTTGCTCTTCTCCGAGGGATTTGAACAACTCTCGAGGAGGGGAGAGTTGTTGGCTTCCGTTGAGTTTCAATTAACGGTGATAACTCCCTTAGGATGTAGCTGAATGAAAGGGTGGGGCGTTCCATGGTAGAGTTGGAAGCAACAACGAGGAGACTGTGCCCAAAGATTGTATAATGTGTGATATGGAAAGGGGCACGACCCCTTGAATATAGATTGTGCCAATGATTTGGCCTTGGAGTGCGAGAGCACAATCTGAGAAGCTGACCTCTTCACTGGAGTGGGAAGGTTTACAATGATTGTGTGAGGGGTCATGAGAGCTTGGAGGGAGAAATTCCCTATGAGTAATTGAAATGAAGCTTGTTGGCAACTGGAATGATTGGCAATATTAGAAGACCTCTTGACGGCCATGATTGGAGGGGAGGACTTCCACTCGGTGAATGTGCCCGGTATGGAAACAATGACCGGCATGCGGGGAATGTAATCATGAAGTTTTAAAAGCATGCCCGGTTCCGGGACTTCCTTCTTCTGATGTACTTGTTTGTTGCTTCTTAAAAGCTTGCGCCTACTCGTTGGATAGGGGTAGAGGCGGATGGAGTGGAAGGCTGTATGGCCTGTGGAGGCGAATGGGGTATAATAGCAAGGGGTTGCTCGGGTTCGGTTGCCAATGGTGCATGCTGGCGGTATGGGAGGTGCAATAATTGGTGTAATGGTGGGTGTAGGCTTAATAGTGGAAGGTTAATGGTAATGGATGGCAATGCAGGAGGGGTAGGTAAATGGCGTACGAACATGACCTCGGAAGGTTCATCGTTGTAACACCAAGTTGTTTCCTGAAGGGGTTGGATGTAGGCAACCGCGAGCGACAGGCTGTGGTGGAGGTGGAGGCTATTGTGGAGGTAATGGTTGTTGTGGTGGAGGTATGGGAGCTGGCATGGGAGCCTGAGCAGGTGCAACGTAGGGCGCAGGAGCTTCTTCATTAAAGATAGGGGCACCGTAAGGCCCAGTTGGAGGTTGTTGAGTCCGGAAATGACGAATCAGTGGAAGCCTGGGTGACGGCATGCCATGGTAAATGGGGGTATGCGGAGGCGCATATGATGTGGATGTTGTATGTTGGTGAGGTGGATGGTGGATGGCGTCCACTGATTCGTTCTCTCTCGGTTTAATTTGATCAAAAAGCTTTGCGATCGGGGAGTCCGTCAGATGTGTCTGGATGTAACGTCCCCACTCGTAGAGCTCCTCCATGGAGGTGATTTGGTTCATGGCCAGGATGTGCCTGAACTTCGGAGTAGAGTTTGAAATGATTACTTTAATTGCTCTGACTCTGAGAGCTCACACTGCAAGCGCATGGCCATTGACCTCCAACGGTCAGCAAACTGTACAAATTCCTCGTTGGCCCCCATCTTCTCAGATGCCAGATCCGTTATAGAGAGATAAGGGCTGACGCGGTCTTTGTACCTCTGAAGGAATTTCTTTTGTAGGGAGCGGAAGTCTCCTGCCTCGCTTGGCTCTAGGGAGTAGAACCATTCGAGTGCAGGGCCGTCAAGAGACTTTCTAAACAGATATGCCAAGGTTATGGGATCTCGCTGCCAGCGAGAGGACTCATAAAGGAATTCCTTGACATGAAGATAGGGGTTCACTATGCCATTGTACATCGGTACGACGACATCTCCGAAGGATGAATATAAATCTGAGGGAGAGCCGACATGGCGGCAACGGGGTCACCCTTGGAATTGAAAGCTCGTTTATTTGTTTCTCCAAATTATTCAATTTCTGGAGAAGAGCATCTTGGAGAGGAGTGGATTCCACTGGGCATGTGAGGAGTATATGGGGGTGGCCTTGAATTAGTGGGCCTTCCAAGGGGGCGAGGGTGATGAAGATGTACAGGGAGATGTGGTGAAGTCTTCGGAATGTACAAAGGTGGTGGGTGCTAGGGGAAGGGGAAGGAGTCGCAGAAGGAGTCACACCCTCACCAAAAATGTATCATATTGAGTTGTTGAGGTGTGAGCTGATCAATGGCATGCAGGACATGCTGGACAGTGGAATCGTGGTGGGGAACAGGCTCTTGCCGGGTTCTGATTGGTGGTAAATGTGAGGGGACATCAGATTGATTAGTGCGCGGTGTGCGCACATAAACGTAGGAAGTGGAAGGTTGTCCCTCACGGTGGTGAAATGGACGGACATGGGACTGGAAAGATGGGGATCTAACATTATCCTCATAGTCCATGTTATTAAAATTGGCATGATAGCATGAGTCCATTTTTAACAAGCAAGCAAACAAACAAGTTGAACAATGATTAAGTCAAACAAGGTAGTTCAAACAAGTTGTATGCTTACGCTTGTTTTAGGAGTTTCACAATTAATTAATGGATTGAAAATATTGTGTCACTCCAGGTGAGATTCTAGTTGGGTAGAAGATGAATACTTCGGGGTACAACTAAAATCACCTCTCACCACGCAATATGATAGCTAACCCGGGTCAACAAGTGGGTAGTGGTACCGCCAGCTCGGTCCGCCGTGAGGGAATCCACGGGGTACAGAGTCTTACGGGGCCCTTGGCAAAGGTTCACTAGTCCAAAGGGACGGAATGTCCAATGGAGAGTTTGCCCTTACCAAGAGAGGTGTGTGGAGCCTAGGATATGAGGGAAGGAGGTCCCCCGACCGATGCAATATGTCAGTATGCAACAATTATAACAAAAATGGCAGAAGGGGCGCATCTCTGTCAGCACTCTAAATCGCGTCCGACACAGCGGCCGCGACTTCAGAATCGCGTCCAGTCACACAGACGCGGAACTGAGAGCCCCCAGAAGGCTGTCAGTGCCGCGCCTGGTCCCTGTGGACGGTCTGCTGGCAGAAACGCGTCGGCCTCTACCGCCGCGATAGAAACAAAACAGAACGCGTCGGCTAACCGGCCGCGTTATCAAAACTGAATTGCGTCCTCTGTAGTGGAGGCAATTACAGTGGCAACCTGAGGACAAGGAAAAAGGGCGGAAAGCAGGAAATATACACTACAAAAGGAAAAGACAAAAAATTAAACACACAACATGTTTATTTATGTAAAAGAAAGATAAAAGAGGGAGATACGCGCGGAGGGCGCAAAAAAAAAGTGTCACGTGGGGCACGAAGGAGGAGGGTAATCAACGAGAAAACACAAAAGATGTCCCACCGTGATCGCCAATTTGTAGATACCATTTTTTTACGCGCGGGCCCACAAAGAGGGTGGAATGAACAGTGGATATGTGTGTGTGTGATATGGAGTGGAAAGCGAAAAAAAGACAATAAAATAAAAGGATAGTGATCGCCAGGTGCACGTGGGCACCGAAGGGAGATGCACGCGAGGTGTGCGAGTGGAAGAAAGTGATCGGAGCATACCTTTTAGCGGGGAGATTGTGCGGGGGATGATGTGAGTTCTTTCTTCCTCTATGGAGCATGGCCGGCCGTGGTAGAGGGCGTTTCCTTATTTGATTATCCTGAAAGGAAAAGACAAATAGAAGAGACGGATTAGACGGATGTGCAGTATACAAATCCTAGGAATGATATAAATGACATAAATGAAAGGGAAGAACACACATTTTGCGGTGGCTTTTAAACCCCTAAAAATGTGGTGCGTGTGTATGCATGTGTGTGTGTATGGGGGCATGTGGAGCCCGGTGGAGATGAATATAAGGGACCACGTAGGGTCCGGAGGAGGTGAAATATAAAGGACCACGTGGGTGGGGTCGGAGGAGGGAAAAAGCGAATAGAGGAGGGGGTGCTTCCCCGGATGTCGGAAGGCGTGACGGCGTTGTCGGTTGGGCGACGAAGGACGGGGAGGAGGAAGGAGGGGCAGGTGCTCCGCTCTGGTACGCCGTGAGCGGCGAGGAAGAAGACGGCGTCGAGCTCCAAAGGATGAGGATGACGTCGGTTGGCGTGGGAATCCTCCTTGGGCCGGATGACGAGGCGAGAAACCAGCAGGGGTTCGCCGCTCTGAGATTCCCCCTCTCTCTCTCTCTTCTCTCTCCTCTCTCTATTCTCTCGAAAAAAACCTCTCAATCTCTCTCGACTCTCTCAACTCTCTATTCTCTCTAAAAAAAGAGGAAGCCCCCGCCCTTGACCCTGCGACTTCATTTTTATAGGCACTGGAGCAAAATTGCGTCTAGGACAGCAGACGTGATTTAAGGCTTAATTGCGTCTGAGCGGAAGGCCGCGATTTAGAAGGTCGACCGCGCATGGGGAATTGTTGCACCGTCTCTGAATCGCGTCGGGCCATGCCGCCGCGACTTGAATTGCGGTGGGATGCCCAAACGCGATTAAGACTTGCATGGTTTGGAGGCAGCCGACTCACGAATGCGTTGTCTGCTGACGTGACATTCCGAATTTGACATCTCTGAATCGCGTCGTCTGACAAGGACGCGATTCACGGGCCTGCGCGCGACGACTTTTCGGGCCTCTGTCAGACTCTGAATCGTGTCAGGGATCCAGGACGCGATTTGAAAGGTCGTTCGATGAAAAAGGTACACCATAGAGGACGCGAATTGAAATTTGCTTCGGGGGCGCTGCCCCCGGAACCCCGCGACCTGACTGCGCAGGTCGATCCGTGACCAGACCCCCTGGGGAAGCACCGAGGAAGAATGGACGATATCCAGAAATATTGGGGAAAACACTCTTGCGAGGCAAAAGAAGGCCATTTTAATTTTGGCGTTACGGCGCAACTTGAAAATTTGCCCGCAGAGGAGCCAAATTCGCGTGTCTACACCCGCCTCGCCATGTTTCCACCAGACACATGTTCCATATCTACCTCCTCAATCACAGTTGTATTTTTCATAAAAGAATCCTTTTGCTTTCGGAAAGGATGGTCACTCGGTAGAAATCGACGGTGACAATCGAACCAACATGATTTTCCCCCAGATTTCAATACTGTTAGGATCGGATGGGTGGATGGATCAGATCAAGAAGGGGGGGTTGAATAGATCTAAAACCAATTAACGCGGAAGCTTAAGCAATTAAAAATTACTTCGAATCAGAGATCAATTCACCCAAACAATTTGCTGATCTGAAGAGAGATTAGTGTGTGCGAGCAAATCAATTAGTAGTGTGAACGAAATCCCTATGCATGCATCTAGCGAAATACAAAGTCAAACCACAATTCAAACATTGCATAGAGGATTTTTAGGTGGTTCGAAAATCACCTCCAGTGACTCCTACGTCCACCCCTCACACAGTGAGGTCACACTACTCAAAACCTTGAGTACAACTCCCACAGGAGCACGACGACTCCAAACACCCTTGAGTACGACGACTCAACAAACACCTGGAGCACGACGACTCCAAACTGAGCACGACGGCTCAAAACAACAATCGGAGTACGACGACTCCAAATTGAGCACGACGGCTCAAACCACACAGTGAGTTCGACGACTCACAAACCAGAGCTCGACGGCTCACAATACAAAAGCTAGATCAAACACAAAAGAGATCAGATCCTCTAGCAATGATCTGATTCAAGACAGTTTCGTACACAAAAATTTGTACATAACTTCATGCACAAATCTCATTGACAAAATAAGGAAGAATAAACTCAGAAATAAAGCAAATAGATGTAGAAAGAGTGTTCTTCGATGAAGAGGCCTTGCAGACGCTTCAATTGAGGAGCCTTGATGGAAATCGATGGAGATTTCCTAATTGGCGATGCTCTGCTTTGATGGCATCTGAAATGCCAGAAATCCTTCTTCTCCTGCGCCTCTTCAGTTGGATCTGCTCCCTTGCCTTGCACATCCAAACATCCATATTACATGTCATAATAGGTTTACAATATATCCTCATCGCGAAAACGCATCGAAAATAGTCATAGAGAAGGGAAGAACAGCTCACTGTTCTGTCCAGACGAACTCAACGCGCAGTTCTGTCCAGACGAACTCAACGGCAGTCTCTGGCCGTTCAGAGAGTGGACGGCAAGATCGCTGGACGCATACTGGAGATCTTGGCGTCAAGGCATTGACGCCAAGTTCCTGTCTGTGCAAAAACACAGATCGGGCTCCCATTTACAAGAAGAATGAGGAATCTAGGACACGAGGAAAAATGTATATAAATAAGAAAACCCTACTAGACAATACAGGGACGATGTGTAGGTTACTTGCCTTTCAAAAACTCTCCAAAGGGATTAAATGGGTTGGTGATGCTCTCCTTGGGCAGTCCCAAGAAGCTCCCAAGATTGCCTTCCCCCGGGTTCTTGAGCAATCTCCACAGCAGATCGAGGTCGGGGATGCCTTTCTCGATGTTCAAGCTACTCCTTGTCGTGGTAGATGGCCGGAACAAGCTTCAGATCGCCGGATTAAAGGTTGCAAAGGTGGGGTTTTGCTCACAGCATTTAGGGTTTTTCTATCTCTCAAAAGAGGTCAAGAGAGGGGTTTAGGGTTGCACTCGGGTTCAGATATAGGAGAGAGGCCTCTCCTGTCCCGCAGGGGTTGATGTGAACCCTTTCAGACCGTTAGGGACAGCTCCCCAATGGGTGAGCTAGCTTGCTCCCGAAAATCGGGCTCTGCAACGCATGCAGTGCAGATCATCAGAGAATAACGTCCACATCGCGGACGCTGGACTTAGTGTTGGCGTCCATATGGTGACGCCGACACAACACAAACGTCCATTGATCTTGACGCCAAGTTGGCCTTCGGCCAGAACTCAAAAACATGCAGAAACCATGCACAACTTATACCTATATACGTGCAATATGTATACTATCATGTACACACTACCATCATACCATTCATACATTATTTACAATTAATTTATACACATGCATGCATAAGTATAACTAACTAGTACTTACGTAGATATTTACATGCACACATGCACAAGCACGAAGTATTTACAGGAATACGAATAATGCAACGAAATTCGAGGGCCTTACAGTGTCGACCTGCCCTGATCTAGTGTCGACCTGCTGTCCCAGTCAGGCAAACTGGTCTGCTGGAAACTGGGTCTAGTGTGACGACCTGCCCTGATCTATTGTCGACCTGCTTTGATCTAGTGTCGACCTGACTTGATATAGTGTCGACCTGCTTTGATCTAATGTCGACCTGCTTTGATCTAGTATCGACCTGATGTCCCAGTCAGGCAAACTGATCTGCTGGAAACTGGGTCTAGTGTCGACCTGACTTGATCTAGTGTCGACACTACCAAGACAAAAATGTGTGAACTTGAAAATATAAAGTGTAAATAATTAATACAAGATATTATCATTAAAATATGAGATATTAAACATCAAAAATATGTTGTCTAAGCATTATTGTGATGTGTATAAAATGTATAACATGTTCAACATATCATCATCAAAATCACAATATATCATCATTAAAATCACAATAGTCATCATTAAATAACAACATGTCATCATTAAAATCATAATATCTCATCATTAAAATCACAACATGTCATCATTAAAATCATATATCTCATCATTAAAATCACAATATGTCATCATAAAATAATGATATGTCATCATCAAAATCAAAGTATGAGTGATGTTTATGGTCATCATTAAAATATAACTTTAGGAAATTCCAAAACACACTCACCCAACAATCTCCCCCTTTTGATGATGACAAAACATATCTCCCTTGACTGCAATAACTCCCCTTGACCATATACGCCCTTTGAACTTTCTCCTCCTAGAAACCCTTTCTTCCCCCTAGAAACCCTTTCTTCTCCCTTTTTGACAGCATCAAAAAGAAGGATAGGTGAGAGAACCAAGGATTGTAAGAGATCAATTAATGAAATGAAGGAAATAAATGGTCAGAAGTAATCAAAATAAGTGAAGCAAAGTGATATTGACATATGAGAGAAATTATTGTGTTTTGTTATGTGCAACAAAGTTTAATTACAAGGACATACTCAACACAAAGTATAGCAATGTATAATGATCTGAATGTAGTTAAAATAATGATGCAAATGTGAAGAAAAGTGACTTATATGAATGAGCAGAAATATTTAACAAGGATGTTAGGAGCTTTAATTTTAACACAATGTGGAATAATAGGTCTAACTCAGTAAACATGAACTTTATTAAGGTCTTAAGCTTTTCTATCATGTTCTTGGTTTGTTTTCATTTTGAACTGGGAAAGTGTATAAGAATAAATTAGTTAAATCTCACTTTTCAGTGCAAAAGATCACATTGATCAGATGCAAGACCCCTTATTACTCAGTGGTTTAACTTTCATTATCTTATACAGAGTTGAAAACTTTGATTTCCACTTTTTGACGCGAAACAAATCACTTATTAGGTGAAATGACCCGGTTACTCAGTGGTTCAAGAATTTGCATTGCTCTGTTTGTATCTTTCCAGATTGATCATTTTTCTTTTGATATTTTGCAGGAATATGTTACTTGCCAGACCAAGACATGACTACGAATTTAAAAAAATTATTTTTAACATGTGGTAAAAATAAAGCTTAAAACTAACGCAAGTGAAATATTAAAGCCACTCATGTGCCTGTAATTGTGTTTTGCAAATCATTTTAAAAACATTCAGTATTAAGATTGCAACTTGAAATGATTCTGAATCTTTGAAATTAAACTAAATGCACAATGAGTTTAGTTTGAATGTCTTCTCTCTCATAAGAAAATAGCACAATGACTCAAACATTCTGATGATTTTGGGGTTCAAGATAGACAATTAAAGTCAAGAATGTGACAATGACTCCCCTTTCATGTAACTCCCCTCACAAGGTGAACATGAGGAAATGAGCAAGAATGTTTTATTGAAAGACAATGACTCCCCCTCAACAATTGCATACAAGACTCTTGATACTTGGCGGAGACATACTCACGCATAGTGAAAGTGTCCAGACAAGCCTGACTTGTCTTTCTTCAAATCACCATTGATATACCACGAATCTCAATGTAATGTGAGAGTGAGGAGTTCATTTGCAAGAACATTTGGCAACAAACTGAATAGGAGTGATGATAAGTCAGATATGAAAGATATTTCTCCAGCATTTCACTCAAAGATTCTTTTGACTTTCCCCCATAAGATATGCATGAAATCATTGCATTATCAAGAACATTTTTGCACTTTTTCAAATTTACTCCCCCTTAATATGTGCTTGGAATGAAAAAGCTAGTAAGCAATTCACACATGATTATGCACATCATTAGTTTTAAGCATAACATGACTTTTGGTACTTGGCGGAGTATTTTACTCACGCATAATGAAAATTTCAAACAAGCATAACTTTTTTTCCACATGTCATCATTTGATATACCAAAAAGTCAAAGCAGAGTTGACATGCACACAGAATCATGGGCACAGTTAAGCAAGCATGATAACACAAACATGATTCCAATTGTTATGACACAAGGTTCATTGTTGGGAGTACCATTGAAACACATTTCTCATTTTTCAGATAAAAATAAACATTCATTTCAATTCAGGCAATTCAAATTTGAAATGATAAAGAAGTTTTACCTGAAATGACTTCAATGTTTTTCAAAGATTTTACCTGTGTTCTCCATCATTTCTTACCTTGTACAACCAATATCTTGAATCCATTTACAATGTATGGTTGTAAGACTCCTCAGCTTGCTGATCAAGCTGGTTTTGGCACCCACACTTGCTTGGGTCCTACAATGAAGTCAATGTTAGAGTGCATCAAAGATTTCTTAATCCAAAGTGATATTATTTTTGGTATATATGCATTTCTTTCATTGATAGAACTATGAACAGAATTAGTTCCAGATTTTCTTTTTACCTTGCTCAATGCATCTATGTTTTCATGAAGTTTTCTAATTTTTAATTTTTAAAATTAATGACTCTTACACAAGGAAGATCATTGTACTTGGCGGAGGTAATTCCTCACACATAATAATAGTTTCCAGAAAGCATGACTTGTCCTTCCACAGTTCACCATTTGATATACCAATTGATCTTTGCATAATAGTCCCAATTGATTTCAGTTTTTATTTAGCAGGGAATTTCTCAGAAGTATTTACTGATGAGATTTTTATTTTCTTTCATTCTCTTCACTTACTTTCCTTGTAGCCTTAGTCATGAAGCCTTCATTTTGAAATTGACTACAAGGATCCCTGCATCCAGCATTCAAGCAGCACATTTTAGAACCCAAACTTGTTTGGGTTCTAAGGATCTTCCATGAATTTGTAACAATAATTTTTTAATCCAAAAGGATTTGATATTGGGTGCATTTTTCTGAAGACTAGAAACACTGGAATCTTGGTTTCCACTCTTAGAGCTATTGGTATAGAATGCACCACTGATATACTGAACATTTTGTTTTCTATTTTTCAGATTTTTATCATTGAGATTTTTAACATGGAATTCAGAAGAGATATTTTGTGCAACAGTTCCTTTTCATGTACATAGAATTTCTGAGTGTTTTCAGCATGAACATGATCTTTATTCTTATGTACATTGACATGAAACATGGGAGCATGCACAAGATTATCAATTTATGCCAACATTCCCTAGAAGTATGCCCAAATTTATGACATGTGAAGCATTGGACTGATTTGGCATGTTTATTGAAATGTTTGATCTCTATTCCAACAATGTTTGGCAAGATGACCAGGTTTATTATAGTTAAAGCAAATGAGATCATTTCTTACCTGATACTTACCTTGGCATGTATGTATTTGCTGGAATCTCCTTTTCATGTGAGGAGGCTTACCATGAGAAGAAGGAGGTACCTTTGGTGGCTCTTGGCATGATGTGAATTTGAAAACTTGCCTTGGAGCTTTTTGAACTGATGGAGAAGGTAGATGAATCTTCTTGACAGTAGCATCTCTTTTTTCTCTTTCTGTTCTGAACAAGAACTTTCACTAATTTTTCATTAGAATTAGCAAAGTTCTTGTTTGAAGCAGCTTTAACAAATGTTAGTTTTGCTTTATTTTCATTTTTTGTCTCTCACAGAAGCAAGACTTGTGTATTTAGCATTTTTCAATTCATGTCCAAGCTTCTGTTTTTCAGCTTTTAATGCAACAACTTCTTTTTTGAATTTGAAGTTTATTTAGCATGACATCCAAACCATTTTTCATCTTGTTCTTTTCATTTTCAAATTGAACAATTTGTTTTTCCAAATCAGAAATTTTATTACTCAAATTGCTACAATCATTGTCCAATGGTTTGTCATTCACAAGCATTCAATCTTCCTCTTTAAGTGATGATTTTCTTCAACAAGTTGTTTGCATCTCTCATTTATTGATGATCATGAGCCATGTTAGAAATCTGTTTGTTTAATTGATCATTATCAAATTTGAAGTTTTCATTGAGATCAATCAATTTTCATTTTCATTTCCAGATCAATAACTTTTGATTTCAATAGCTCATGGTTTTCTTTCAATCCATTCAGTTTAGTTTCACAGATTTGGACTTCATCTTCCAAATTCTCTTTCTCAGAATTAATTTTTCAACTTCATTTCAAATTCTCATTTTCTTCTGAAAAATCTTATCATTGTTCTGGAGCAATTCAAGTGTCTTTGTTAAATTTTCAATTTCTTTATGGCAATGTTTTAAAGTCTTTTTCAAATCTTTTCTTAGTGTTCAGCTTTGCATTAAGATTTTGTATCTTCTCACAGAACTCAACCAATTCAGCATAAGACATGCCTTCATCTGCATCAGAATCAGAATTAGAATCATAAATGGATCTGAAATTGATTTACCTGATCTTGTAGACCCATTTGAACTCTTGTTTTCTGGAGAGGATGCAGAATGCTCTGAGCTCTTGGAATGTGCAGTTAGAGCCAAAGTCTTTTGAATTGTTGATTTTTTGGATTCATTGAAGCTCTTCTTTGCCTTAAGTTGCTGCTTGTGAATTTCTTTTGCTCCTTTTCTTTGTGAATCCTTTCCATCACTGTGTTGGCCATAAAGCATAACTCCTCATTTGCTGAACTTGAAGAGTTCTCTTCATCATCCTCACTTTGGTCTTCATCCGACCAAGTTGCAATCATGGCTTTTGGCTTCTTCAATTTGTTGTTCTTCTCGTATTTGTCCTTTTTGATCTCAGGACACTCACCTTTCATGTGTCCTTTCTTGTTGTACCTGTAGCAAACAATATCTTCATCAGTTTTTTGATTTCTGCTAGCATTAAAATTTGAAGGAGCATTCCTTTTACTAGAAATATTTTTTTCTTTCATTGAATTTTCCTCTTCTTGATTTTAAAATTTTCTGAATTGTCTAGTCATGATGTCAAGTTCATCCTCATTAGACTCAGACTCATCAGAACTTGATGTTTCTTGATCTTTCTCTTTGTTGCTTGATGAAGCCTTAAGTGCTACTGGTTTAGCCTTAAGCATGTGTTCTTCATTTCTCTTCAGATTTATTTCATAAGTCATTAAGATCCTATGAGTTCATCCAAAGAGATTTTGGATAAATCCTTAGAATCTTCAATCACTGTAGCCTTTGTGTGCCAAACAGATGATAGAGAGCGCAAGGTTTTTCTTACCAGATCAGCATCAGTGTATTCCTTACCTATACCTTCAGTCCATTGACAATTATCATAAACCTAGCAAACATTTCAGAAATCGATTCATCAGATTTCATCATAAACAATTCATATTCAGAAACAAGTATGTTTGCTTTGATTTCCCTAACTTGAGATGTTCCCTCATACATTAATTCAAGTTTATCCCACATTTCTTTAGCAGATTTACACATGGATATTCTTGAATATTCTTTAGGGTGGACTGCACACTGAAGCATGTTCATGGCACTGTAATTAAGAGTAGCTTTCCTAATCTGCCCTGACCCTTGCGACTTCATTTTTATAGGCACTGGAGCAAAATTGCGTCTAGACAGCAGACGTTATTTTGGCTTAATCGCGTCTGAGCGGAAGGCCGCGATTTAGAAGGTCGACCGCGCATGGGGATTGTTGCACTGTCTCCTGAATCGCGTCGGGCCATGCCGCCGCACTTGAATTGCGGTGGGATGCCCAAACGCGATTAAGACTTGCAGGTTTGAGGCAACCGACTCACGAATGCGTTGTCTGCTGACGTGACATTCCGAATTTGACGTCTCTGAATCGCGTCGTCTGACAAGGACGCGATTCACGGGCCTGCGCGCGCGCGACTTTCCGGGCCTTTGTCAGACTCTGAATCGCGTCGGGATCCAGGACGCGATTTGAAAGACCGTTCGATGAAAAGTACACCATAGAGGACGCGAATTGAAATTTGCTTCGGGGGCGCTGCCCCCGACCCCCGCGACCTGACTGCGCAGTCGATCCGCGACCAGACCCCCTGGAGAAGCACCGAGGAAGAATGGACGATATCCAGAAATATTTGGAAAACACTCTTGCGAGGCAAAGAAGCCATTTTTTGGCGTTACGGCGCAACTTGAAAATTTGCCCGCGGAGGAGCCAAATTCGCGCGTGTCTACACCCACCTCGCTATGTTTCCACTAGACACCTGTTCCATATCTACCTCCTCAATCACAGTTGTATTTTTCATAAAAGAATCCTTTTGCTTTCGGAAAGATGGTCACTCGGTAGAAATCGACGGTGACAATCGAACCACATGATTTTCCCCAGATTTCAATACTGTTAGGATCGATGGGTGGATGGATCAGATCAAGAAGGGGGGTTGATAGATCTAAAACCAATTAACGCGGAAGCTTAAGCAATTAAAAATACTTCGAATCAGAGATCAATTCACCCAAACAATTTTCTGATCTGAAGAGAGATTAGTGTGTGCGAGCAAATCAATTAGTAGTGTGAACGAAATCCCTATGCATGCATCTAGCGAAATACAAAGTCAAACCATAATTCAAACCATTGCATAGAGGATTTTTAGGTGGTTCGAAAATCACCTCCAGTGACTCCTACGTCCACCCCTCACACAGTGAGGTCACACTACTCAAAACCTTGAGTACAACTCACACAGGAGCACACGATGACTCCAAACACCCTTGAGTACGACGACTCAACAAACACCTGGAGCATGACGACTCCAAACTGAGCACGACGGCTCAAAACAACAATCGGAGTACGACGACTCCAAATTGAGCACGACGGCTCAAACCACACAGTGAGTTCGACGACTCACAAACCAGAGCTCGACGGCTCACAATACAAAAGCTAGATCAAACACAAAAGAGATCAGATCCTCTAGCAATGATCTGATTCAAGACAGTTTCGTACACAAAAATTGTACATAACTTCATGCACAAATCTCATTGACGAAATAAGGAAGAACAAACTCAGAAATAAAGCAAATAGATGTAGAAAGAGTGTTCTTCGATGAAGAGGCCTTGCAGACGCTTCAATTGAGGAGCCTTGATGGAAATCGATGGAGATTCTCCTCAATTGGCGATGCTCTGCTTTGATGGCATCTGAAATGCCAGAAATCCTTCTTCTCCTGCGCCTCTTCAGTTGGATCTGCTCCCTTGCCTTGCACAGCAAGCTTCTCTCCAGGGATTCCCCTTGATTCCCTTGTCCTTCCTCTTGAAAAGATGGCTTGTAGCTTCTGGAGATGGAGACAGATCTGGAAAACCCCCTTTGGCCGCCAAAAGGCTTCTTCTGGAATGTATGGGCTCTCTTTCCTTTAGAGTACAAGGAACATGGGTATTTATAGCCTCATATGTCCATAAAGTGCCTTGGGGTACATGGGCACGGAACCCTAGGTCAAATCCCCTAAATCCCAAGCAGCCACGTGTACAGAGAAATTCACGTTTTGACTTTCAGCCAGAGTGTGTCGACCTGCCCTGATCTAGTGTCGACCTGCTGTCCCAGTCAGGCAAACTGGACTGCTGGAAACTGGGTCTAGTGTCGACCTGCCCTGATCTAGTGTCGACCTGCTTTGATCTAGTGTCGACCTGCTTTGATCTAGTGTCAACCTGATGTCCCAGTCAGGTAAACTGATCTGCTGGAAACTGGGTCTAGTGTCGACCTGACTTGATCTAGTGTCGACACTACCAAGACAAAAATGTGTGAACTTGAAAATATAAAGTGTAATAATTAATACAAGATATTATTATTAAAATATGAGATATTAAACATCAAAACATGTGTCTAAGTATTATTGTGATGTGTATAAAATGTATAACATGTTCAATATATCATCATCAAAATCCAATATGTCATCATTAAAATCACAATATGTCATCATTAAATAACAACATGTCATCATTAAAATCATAATATCTCACCATTAAAATCACAACATGTCATCATTAAAATCATAATATCTCATCATTAAAATCACAATATGTCATCATTAAAATAATGATATGTCATCATCAAAATCAAAGTATGAGTGATGTTCATTGGTCATCATTAAAATGCAACTTTAGGAAATTCCAAAACACACTCAACCCAACAAATCCGAATGATTTAGAATCCTCCATGCATAAGGACATGCCAACCTCCCATGTGTGCTCCAGCCAGATAACATGTCGTACGCTGGGAAGTCACTTATTGTCCACATTAATGCAGCCTTCAAATGAAATTCTGTTTTCTGGATGCATCATAAGAGAGAACCCCATCTGACCATAACATTTTAGTTCATCAATCAACAGTCTGAGATATATGTCTATATTTTTTCCTGGACTTTTTGGACCCAGAATCAGCAATGAAAGGAACAGATTCTCACGCTTCATGCACATGCCTGGCGGAAGGTTATACGGTGTTAGAAATACTGGCCAGCATGAGTAAGATGCCACCGAGCCTCCAAATGGATTGAAACCATCTGTGCATAAACCCACCACACGTTGGGTGGATCCCTTGAGAAGTAAGGATGATACGGCTAAAATGAGT
>JACBKR010005453.1:0-18370 GCA_014218235.1 Colocasia esculenta | reverse complement strand
TGGGCAGCACATGGGGTCCAGTAAAGATGAGGATAAATCTTCATCAACTCCTCCCCTGTTTTGTATGCAGTTCCATTATCTGTCACCACCTGCACAATATATTGCTCACCAATCTCCTCAACAACCTCTCGCATCAAACTCATAATGTATTCATAGTTGTGTACTCTATCAGATGCGTCAACAGATTTGTGATAGAAGACTTGTCTATCACAATACACCAGGAAGTTGATGAGGTTGCTCCTGGTGATGCCCGACCAACCATCACACATCAGTGTGACACCATACTTCTCCCATTTCTTCTTAAAGTTGTCAATATAAGACTTGATCTCATTAACTTCCTCCTGCAGATATTTCCTAGCCAAGTCCCTAGCTGTAGGAGGCTGCACATGTAGGCCTCCACGTTGAACCTCCTGTATTGCAGTTTTGTAATAAGGACTGTTCGCTGCATTGAATGGTAACCCTGTATGGTGCCACCACTTTGCAATTGCTCGACCCACCTTGTATTTCGGCCCCTGTTGGTTGTATGCATCATCAATCCTAGTCTGCTTGCCATGCTCCCTAGGATACACATAAGGGTCCACATCCTCAATTTGCACACCTGTGGGTCTCTTGCTATGCCTGCCTTGTTCTGGTACTTGTGTTTGTGTGGGAGGGGGCCGAGTGAAATAATCTCCCACATTTGAAAATCGACGGGAGCCACTGCCACCTACCGCTGAGCCACTGCCACTGCCACTGCCAACCTCATGCTGAGCTCCCTGAAAACTTACTCTGTGGGCTGCCCTTTGATCACCTTCCCATGCCTCACCCTGCTCTGTGCTCTGGCTAGCCTTTCCTGCACATCAGAATCAGGCACATATTCTGCATACATTTCAACTTCATCATCAACGTCTTCATCTCGTTCCTTCCTGATATAATCCTCTCTTGGATCTCCTTATCTGCCTTCTTTCTGCTGTCTCTGCCCGAACCTGTTTAAGGTGTTCAATCATAAGCTTAACTTCTCTTGGCACCGACTTACACCCCTGCACGTCATGGTAGCCTGCTAGTCGACCACCAGCAAGGTGCTTCTTCAAACGGAGACCCCACCTCCTTGTCCCGTAAAAACACAATAATTGCACTTGAAGTTGTCCTATTTTCCAACATGATGCCATGCTGCCACCCAATATCATCAGAACCCCTTTTCGGTGCCATCTACACATAAAAAGTCGGTGTTAGACAGTTGCCGATCTATTTTTGTCCATCTTCAGGGTACCTGCAGTGGTGGTTACAAAGTTGGGAGTAATATTTTTTGTCCTTGAAGATGGACATAAAATAGATCGGCTAACTGTCTAACACGACTTTTATGTGTAGATGGCACCGAAAAGGGGTTCTGATGATATTGGGTGGCAGCATGCATCATGTGGGAAAATAGGCACAACTTCAAGTGCAATTATTGTGGTTTTACGGGACAAGGAGGTGGGGTCTCCGTTGAAGAAGCACCTTGCTGGTGGTCGACTAGCAGGCTACCATGACGTGCAGGGGTGTAAGTCGGTGCCAAGAGAAGTTAAGAAGCTTATGATTGAACACCTTAAAACAAGTTCGGGCAGAGAGACAGCAAGAAAGGCAGATAAGGAGATCCAAGAGAGGATTATATCAGGAAGGGAAGAGATGAAGACGTTGATGATGAAGTTGAAATGTATGCAGAATATGTGTCTGATCCTGATGTGCAGGAAAGGCTAGCCAGAGCAGGGCTGAGGCATGGGAAGGTGATCAAAGGGCAGCCCACAGAGTAAGTTTTTAGGGAGCTCAGCATGAGGTTGGCAGTGGCTCAGCGGTAGGTGGCAGTGGCTCCCGTCGATTTTCAAATGTGGGAGATTATTCACTCGGCCCCCTCCCACACAAACACAAGTACCAGAACAAGCAGGCGGCATAGCAAGAGACCCACAGGTGTGCAAATTGAGGATGTGGACCCTATGTGTATCCTAGGGAGCATGGCAAGCATACTAGGTGATGATACATACCACCAACAGGGGACGAAATACAAGGTGGGTTGAGCAATTGCAAAGTGGTGGCACCATACATGGTTACCATTCAATGCACGAACAGTCCTTATTATAAAACTGCAATACAGGAGGTTCAACGTGGAGGCCTACATGTGCAGCCTCCTAGCTAGGGACTTGGCTAGGAAATATCTGCAGGAGGAAGTTAATGAGATCAAGTCTTATATTGACAACTTTAAGAAGAAATGGGAGAAGTATGGTGTCACACTGATGTGTGATGGTTGGTCGGGCATCACCAGGAGCAACCTCATCAACTTCCTAGTGTATTGTGATAGACAAGTCTTCTATCACAAATCTGTTGACGCATCTGATAGTACACAACTATGAATACATTATGAGTTTGATGCGAGAGGTTGTTGAGGAGATTGGGAGCATATATTGTGTAGGTGGTGACAGATAATGGAACTGCATACAAAAAAGCAGGGGAGGAGTTGATGAAGATTTATCCTCATCTTTACTAGACCCCATGTACTGCCCACTGTGTTGATTTAATGCTTAAAGATATTGGACATTGCAACCCGTAAAGATGGTGTGGATGCAGGGCAGAAGATAACACGTTTCATCTACAATCATCATCTGGTGTTGGCGTGGATGAGAGAGTCCACTGGTGGAGAGTTGTTGAGACTGGCTGTCACCCGCTTTGTAATAAATTTTGTGCATTATAGAGCCTATTGAAGCACAAGGATGGATTGAACGCATGTTCAGGGGTGATAAATGGTTGCAGAGTAATTTTGCTGGAACATCTAATGGAAAGGAGGTGGAAGGCATCGTCAACAGCTCCAATTTTTTGGACCGGGTCTTCAAGCTGGTTCAGATCATTGAACCTCTATATGAGGGTGTTGAGGGTGGTGATGGGGATAGGAGACCGTCTATAGGATTGGTATATGCAAAGCTTGAAGCCGCGAAGAAAAAGATCTCTGAAGTCTCACCTCGACATGCACACTTGGTTTTGGATGTTATTGATGATAGATGGGACCGGCAGATGAGTAGAGATCACATATGGGGGGTAAGGAACTGATGATATTTCTGTAATGCACTACATATATTCTATTTTACAACTGATGATATTTTATACGTCAATTGCAGCATACTATCTCCACCCTGCGTACCATTCGCGCACGAGCTAGCATATGAGGATGACTTCACGGCTGCTTTTACAAGGGTTGTTGAGAGATGTCAAGAAGTCATGTGCTAGCGACAGATGCCGTTGATGAGGCAAGTATAGGATTATCAACATCCATCCAAACCAAATACTTGATTTCATATGCATGATGATCAATTTATTTAAATGCAGATGAAAGGTTTTCGAGAAGCATTGGGACCTTTGCTGAGCCATCTGCCATTGCTGGTGGCGGTATTGCTTCCCATTTCATTTTTTATCATTGCAACTGATGGTTGAGGTGTGATTGAGATATTGAATTTGGATGTAACTGATTGGTGGTTCAACTTTAGGCATACTGCGCCAACATTGAGAAAAATTACAGTGAAGTCTTATCGCAGACTTCCTCATCTAATGGATGTGAGAGGAACTGGAGTACGTTGCATTGATACACACCAAAGTGCGGAATCGTTTGTCATATAGGCGCTTGGACCAATTGGTGTACGTCCACTACAATATGAGGCTGCAGGTCAAACATCTCACAGAAGATCAAAGAAGCGTGGGGACGTAGAGTTTGATCCTATTGACGTTGGGTTCCTACGAGATGAAGAAGACCCCATGGTTGCATGAACCAGTGGATTCCATAGCTATGACACAATGATATCAGACTTTGAGAGGATGAGTACACAAGAGTCTGTTGGATCCTATGGCGGCCATAGTTACCACCCCGACTCCACTAGTACAGACTACTCTAGTGGGTAGGACCGTACAGTGGATACACTGCCATAGCATGCTACTTTGGTCCCTCTCCATATATCTATCCTCCTCCTGCATATTCTATTCCTGTTCCTCCTCAAGTTTTTGTTCCTGAGGAGGTTTACAGATGGCACAACTGGGGGTAGTCCGTCCCGGCTGTCAAGTGTGGACCATTATCTCAGTCCGTTTCGGCAGAGATACCATACCATGATGACGGGATAGTTTCGTGATTTGGTGTCCGAACGAAAGGTTATCATCTTAGTGGAGAGCTTCCCTCAGAGTCAGATGAGTCCGAGTCCGTGCCTAGCCAATCCCAATGGAATGCATATGATCCATATCAACAAGGACATTGGGGATATAGAGTAGTCATGTATATTGTATTGGAATTTAGAGTTTGATAGTTGTATTGACTTTGTGCAATGTAAATATTCTCAATTAATAGTTTCAATTTATTTTCACTTCTCTAATGCTTTTTTTATTGAAAATAATGTTTTTATAGCAATACATGATATAAATCTCATGGAATATGATGAAAGATATTACAAGAGGCCTAACCACACAATTATTCAAAAAAATGCCAGATTCAAAGGAATCGGCCAAAAATGGGTCATAAACAAAGGTTCTGCCCGAATCCATGCGAATCGAACCGAATCGGTTCGCTTCGCCCGAATCGGATCGAATCAGGCACAGCCCGATTTGGTCCGAATCGGCGATGCGCCAAACCCTGGTATGGGGTATCTCCTATATTCTGAAAACAAGGGACTCATGAAGTTGAGTGTGAGAGTTTCACTAGGAATGGGAGCACTACCCTGTTTGGAAAGATAGGTGGTGTGGGGACTTTTCTCTGGAGGATTTATTCCCTTCTTTGGCACCCCTTGCCTCACCTCACACAACTACATGGCACAGGTGTTCGATGATCAATTGTTCGGAGGAACATGGTCCCCAATTTTCAGAAGGAATCTCAACGGGGAGGAGGTGGATCAATTAGAGCAACTTTTATCTTTTTTGCTGAATTACAGGCCTACTCAAAATAGTAAAGATTCTTGGACTTGGAGATGGGGTAAGAATGGACGTTTCTCTGTTAAATCAGCATACAATCTTTCGATAGAAGGGAGGGACGCTCCCCTTATGCAAAATCATTTGGCGTACCAACAGTCCCCTAAAGGTTAGGGTGTTGGTCTGGAGGATTTTGCATGGAAGAATTCCGACTCGTGATAAGCTGCAGCATTTTCTTACTGGCATCAATCCGAGCTGTCCCTTTTGTGGGGATGAAAGGGAAGATGTGGATCATTTATTTGTTGGCTGTTCCTTTGCTAGGGGAATTTGGGACAGGCTGGGTCATAAAATTAATGCTTCTCTTCAGCACTGCGAGAAGGTTCAACAGCTCATCATTTTGTGGAAGAGAACAAAGACCAGCAAGGAGGACAGGGCTTTTTGGTGGCTCATTTTGCATGCTACACTGTGGGCTTTGTGGACAGAAAAAAACAATAGTGTTTAGGAGGGAATCTAGATCAGAAGATAGTCACTTTTCATTTTTGAAAGATAAATTGATATTTTGGGCTAAGATTTATGTAAAGGAGAGAACTCCTCTTCTTTTTGAGGTGGGGAGTTAGGGTGCCTTTTGGCTTTGTGTAAGTTTTTGTTGTAAAGGGGTTTTTTGGGCTGCTTTCCCCATACTTGTATATATTCTTCTTTTTTTTAATATATTCAGTGGTATCATCCACTTTTCAAAAAAATTAATAGAGCATGAGTAACTACAGTAGCAAAATAGAAACAAATACTACAATATTTTGAAGGATAAATATAGTATTATCTCATTCACATGACAGAACAGAGGAAAAACATAAAATTAAATGACAGTAGCTTTACCTGTAAAGAAGCGATTGTATCGGCTGCCTTACTTCTATCAGATAATGCATCTGCAAGCTGAGCGTCTAGGCTTTCCACAATCTTTAGAAAATGCAATATTAGTGAAACTGCAAGTTGACTTACAATTCAATACTTCCCAAGAAAAGACAACACGCAAAAGAAAAACACTTAAATATGGCAAAAGAATATTACTACCTTCTGGTGTTTTGCGGAAAGGTCAGCAATTGAGGCTTGCCTTTTCTCCTCAGCAGTTTTCAGCAAGTTTTGTGCATTTTCTAACAACTGAAGAAAAAGGCTAATTTGTCAGCTGTCGCTTTGAAAGTTAGACAGTATGCACACATATGAGAGACATTGTTGAACAATAAGAGTATATCTATAATTCATGTGCACTCTTGATGACAATTAGGACATATTGTTCACATAGCTCTTCTCCATCCAACAATTCACACACCCATTGTACAACTGGTAACATACCAACCACATCTGAACAAATGGAAAAAGAGAGGGGTTTTGCATATAAACCATTGTTACAAACTTACAATAAAAATTGCAGATTCATCATTCATCATTCATCATTCATTCATTTATAATGAAAATTGCAGATTCATCATTCATGTGTTCATATCTGCACATGTATAAAAGGAAAACCAAATGGTCTTTTGCACCATTCTTTTGCAAGAAGGATCACTTTAACTTGTGCATAGAGACCATTGTATGGCCTTTTTGCACACTTAGTCACTTTTAGTTGTATATATACAAATATAAATGCAGGAATGAGAAACATGCAAATAGACATGTTACAATAGTTTATATACAAAAAAAGAGAGGAAGAACATGGATCCCCTAGTGAACTCACAAATTGCAAGTGATCATCCAAGTCCTGCGAAGCTCAGCTCACATCCTACAAAAGAGTAAGCATATACACCTTCCAGGAGATCACATCAAAAGGTCCTTGCCCAACACCACCACAATATAGTGCACTCACTTTGAAATATGACCTTTGAACATGTATTACCAGAGCTAATTGGCACAATTTCTGCCAGAGATAATCACATTTATGACACGTCATGTTTCAAAGTTTCTTCCCTTAGAAACTGAATCATTTAATCATGTTATTGAATGCCAACACCAATCATAAAGCAATCACAGACAATAATTATCTTCATGACAAGGGACAAGGGCAGACACATTTGATCTCCAGTGCACCCATGAGCTTAACTGCTTAACTCAGTATCAAAGCTATACTTGTGCACTGTCTAGCCTCCAACACCTATTCCAATTCTAATGAATGAGTAAGGTTGTTGGAGGGTTTTTTAGGGGAACCCCGGATTTTG
Organism: Colocasia esculenta; assembly: GCA_014218235.1. NCBI lineage: Eukaryota > Viridiplantae > Streptophyta > Magnoliopsida > Alismatales > Araceae > Colocasia > Colocasia esculenta. The sequence goes on along the minus strand of JACBKR010005453.1, from coordinate 11,276 downwards.
GTGATTTTAAGTTTAGTATAGTTTTCTCCAAATATATGGTTGGCAATTACAGCTTCAAGACCACCATTCCCACCAACCACAGCCAGTGTGTTTTAGGGTAACCCAAGAGAAAAACCTTAGTTAACTGCCTGCAATAATGCCCTAATTAACCAGAAACTATCATGCGCACTGATGAAAGCTTCACCATGCTTTGATGAAGGTCTCACAGGATAAAAATGCATTTGGGATTATTTGGGTGGTTTTAAGGCCAAGAGGATAGCCTATGTTTTGGAAACTTGGAATGTTTGTGGGGTCATTTTTAAGTGTTCAAATGATGTCTTATGCACTAAGAGATGGGGGATTAAGGGGGACAGAACTATATGGTGGCTCATCCTTCATGCCACTATTTGGGCCCTATGGACTGAGAGAAATAGCAGAATTTTCAGAAGGGAAGTGAGGTCAGAGGAGAGGGTTTTGGCTCTTGTGTGTGAAAAGGTAATTTTTTGGGAGGTGCATTATTGTAATTTGGGGTGGGGTGAGGGGGGCAGACCTCTTCGCTGCTTCCATTATTGGGCAATTAAGGGGATACACTTTATTAGTGATCTCTCCTTTTTGTATTGTCTTTTCTGGGGAGGAGCAATTTGTATAGAGGGTTTTGTGGTTATACCTCTACACTTGTACATCCTTTTCCGATTAATATAATCTGTGGTACCATCCACATTTCAAAAAAAGAAGTGTTCAAATGATGTCTACAATTAGATTCTCTGGGTGGTTGTGAGAACAAATTTTTAACTCTTCTTTTAAAAATTTGAAATATCTTTTGTGTTGTGGTTCTTTATTTATTTATTTTTTATTTATATTGACATGCTTTTATAGGTTCGTTTGACCTCTCCCCACTGGCCGAGACCAATGTTAATTACATCAGTACAAAGACAGAATACCCTTGATTAACCATCAGACAACCCCTTTTAAAACAAAAGAAAGTAACTCGCAATTAGAGAGAATGAATTGCACATGAAGAAAAAAGTTGCAAGCACACAATCTATTTTTTGGAATTTTCTGTTATTTATCATTTTTATTTGTTTTTTATCCATTTTTACTTATTTTAAATCATTGATTTAATTATTTTCGTCATTTATTTATGAAATTATAATTATATGGATTAAATGAACAATCTTATTTATTTATTTGATTTAAGAGTGGATTAAACTTAAGGTGGATCAAAATGATGTGATTCATGATTTGTTTGTTACTTTGAGGTTATTATTAATTAAATCAAGATGATTATAAAATATTTTATTAAACTTTATCACATAATTGATTGATTTTGTTAGAATTTAATTAATAAAGAGCATAGAGTAAACGTTACATAACATGTAATTGCACATATCCAACATGATTAAAGTAATGAGATTAGCCCAATAGGCCCATTAATATGTCAAGCATGAAAGCATATGTAGAGGTACATCAAATGTCGGTCCATTAGGCCCATTAAGCCTTAAGCAACATGAACACGGTCATTTAATAAGTCATAGCATAAAATGCACAAGTTTGGCCCAATAAGCAATTCCGGGCCAATAAGCAAGTCCAATGGACCTTTTAAAGCTTGAAAAAATTAATATTGTGTCTTGCACAATTTCTCTTAAGGCTGCCTTGCAGACCTTTCTTCTGGACCGTCTTGCAGTCTCTTTCAGAGCCTTGCTCTTTTTAAACTTCAGAAATCCTCCTCTTAGCCTTGGCAGCCCCCTCCCTTTTATAGGGGAAGGAGGAAAGACCCCATTCCAGCACGTTTGTATCGTTCCGGCAAGTGTGTGTACTTGTTCCGACAAGTTTAAAAAATTTGTTCCGGCAAGTTTCACTTGGCATTTTTCACTTTCCCCCCTTGCTTTGTTTCTTTCTTTCTTTTCCCCTCTTTTCTTTCTTTCTTTTGCATTTATGGGTTTAGGACATCAGGAGAGAGAGAGAGAGAGAGAGAGACCAGATCAAGGCCCCATGGCACATGCATTAGTCCAGTTGGGTCCAAGACCCTAGTAAAACACTTTACTGACAATTCAGTAGTTCATGAATGGCCAATAAGGCTCCCACTCCCCAACCGGCCATTAACAGCCAGCGAATGCTCTCCAATTGGTCTATATAAGAACAGCTGGCCAGTAAGAGCTTCGAGTGCTCTCCAACTGGACAATAAGAACTTATTTTCCAAGAATTTCAAGGGATTAGTTCAGAGCTTAACAGGAAATTCAAGGAAATAAGATCAAGGAAAACAAGATGGTCATCAGAACGAAGACATGTCAGTCATATACGCCATAATTAAAAGGAATCAAGGAAGAGCTCTGAACTAATGACCAGTAAAACAGAGGATTGAAACTTATACATGTTTAATAGGAGTTTAATCAGGGGATTTAAATGACAAACTGACAATGGTTCATGATAAACAAGGAAATAAACTAGACATTAATTACATATCAACAAGAAGACATGAAGACCTTCACTAAATCACACTAACCAGGATAATTAATGCTTAACAAGGACTTAATCAGGGATTAGAATGACAAACTGGTAAAGTTTCAGGATAAAAAAAGACTAATCTAAACTAAACTAAATACTAATGAAGACTAATAAGAACACCTAGAAGGAAAAACTTACTAAGCTATACTAAAACAGGAAATTAACTTACTAACTAACGACCAAGAGGGATTAGAAGAATCTACCTGAAACTGGAGTTTGAGAAGCCCTGGAGCCTTTACCTTGCCTTGGAGCTCCTCTTCCCTCCCCTTGCTTGGGCCCTTGGGCTCTTGCCCTCAGGTGGGGGAGAAGGAGGCCATAGGGGGTATAGGGAAAGGAATCTTATCATTTTTTTTAATTTCCAATATGCGACTAAAAAGATATGGGCAGTTTTGGCTGGTGGGGCCCACCTGGGTTACTTAGGAGCTAACCCAAATTATATTTAACACCTCATAAAATTATCTCTTTCAATTTTAACCTCAAATTTTAAGAATTGCAAATATACTCTTTTCTGAATTGCATTCATGTCCATGCAAAATTCTTGGGGTATTACAGGTTTGCATCCTACACATTATGTAGGTGGTTTGCATCCTGCAAAGCTCAGGTCACTAAGCATTATATGATATGTGAACCCTGCCGCAGGAGGCAAGGAGGTTTGTTTGGCATCCCCATAGGAGATTTCCCATGATGCCATTTTGTTATATTCTGAAAACAGCATGTGATACTATCTATTTGTTTTGCGCATCAATTAAGTACTGTGTGTCCTTCTTTTTGATATAAGCCAGGGTTATATGTCCTCCAGTATATTACCATTTCGAACTTCCTTAACTTTGGTCTTGCCTACTGAGTCTTTTCGACTCACGCCCTTGTCTTCTGAGAACTTTCAGATCCTTCTTCATGATCTGGTCCAAGTTTCCTAGAAGTTGACTCGTGTGCTGTTGCTACCGAAGAATAGGAGGAATTTCTTTGCTGAATAGCCAACTTTGTAATTAATTTGGAGCTGCTTGCCCGCATTTTTGGGCGACAAACTACCATCATGTGTAATTCGAAAGCATACTGAAAATTCTAAACAAACTTATGTATATATACCTATTTTGCTTTGGCCTTGTGATGATCTGTTATTTATCTTTATGTAGTGCAGAAGTCCTTCTCATAATAGTTGTGCACAATATTTCTGTGTGTTTCAAGGTTCGCCGCATCGGAGAATCGGGGCGAATACGGTTTTTCCTGGTCCATCACGATTCGCCGAATCGGACCGATTCGCATGGGAATCGGACCGATTCGCATGGGAATCGGACCGATTCGCATGGGAATCGGATGGGAATCAGTCTGATTCGATGGGAATCGGGCGAATCGGGTTTCTCCTGATTCGATCCGATTCGGCGAATCGGACCGATTCGATCCGATCTGGCAAACCATGGTGTGTTTAAGTATTGTAGTTCCTTGCAGCCGTGGTTGTGGCCTGTGAGGGGTGTTACATTTGGGACCTATCTGTCACTGTTACAGAGCTATTTGTCAAAACATACATAGTTTTTTTTTTTTTTTTAAACAGAGACAAATCAGCCTTGCTGTCATCAACATCATCATCAGAGCCTTGTCCCATTATTTGAGATCGGCTACATGAAAGCTTTTTGCGAAAGATTTCTATAAGTGTTATATTCGGCTTTACTGTACCGTGATAAATAGGTTCATTCTAATAACAAATAATTTCATTCCAGTGACAAATAGATTCATTCCATGACAATAAGTAACTTCATACATACTTGATTTTTTTTTTTTCAAATGGTGACAAATAGGTCTATTTCGGCGACAAATAGGTTCATTCCATGACAATAAGACATATAGATTTGATGTTTTTTTCAAATTGAGACAGATCGGCCTATTGTGCCATTGATAAATAAGTTCATTCCAGTGACAAATAGGTCTATTTCGATGACAAATAGATTCATTCTAGTGACAATAATTAACTTTATATACCTGGATTTTTTTTCAAATAGAGACATCCAGCCTTACTATATCGGTGACAAATAGATCCATTCCGATACAAATAGGTCTATTCCGAATTTCCGATGACAAATAAGTTCATTCCAGTGACAAATAAGTAACTTCATATAGACTTAGTTTTCTTTTCAACAAAATCAATCGGTCTTACTGCTCAGTGACAAATAGGTCCATTCTAATGACAAAAGTAACTTCATATAGACTTTTTTTTTTTCTTCAACGGAGACAAATCAGTTTTACTGTACTAGTGACAAAGAGGTCCATACTGGTGACAAAAAGGTTCATACCAGTGACAAATAGGTCAATTCCGGTGAAAAATAGGTTCATTCCAGTCACAAATAAGTAACTTCATGCAGACTTGGTTTTTTTTTCAAACGGAGTCAGGTCGGCCTTACTATATCGGTGACAAATAGGTCATTCCAATGTCAAATAGGTTTATTCCGATGATAAATAGTTCATTCTAGTGACAAATAAGTAACTTCATACAGACTTAGTTTTTTTTTTTTTTCAAATGGACGAATCGACTTACTATACCAGTGACAAATAGGTCCATTCCGGTGACAAATAGATCCATTCCAGTGGCAAATAGATTCATTCTAGTAACAATAAGTAACTTCATATAGGCAATTTTTTTCAAATAGCTCCGTAAGAGCTCCAAAAATTTGATGGCGAGAGAAAGAGAGAGAGATAGGGGGGGGGGGGGGGGGGGGGGGGGGGGGGGAGGGGGGGGGGAGGAGTCTGCAAAACAGCAATAAGGAAATAATACATGTCAAAGTTTTGAATCTTGAACCGCATAAGATGAGAACTACAAGACAAAGAAGCTTGAGGGAGAGGGGCGTCGGGTGCCTCCCCGCCCGGTCTTTTGCCACATGTCCTCTCGATCGAAGGCAAAATCGCCAGGATCGACCCAGAATCTCGGTCGATCCTGGATCGGATCGAGGGCTATGGATCCGATTATGGGGGGGGAAGTCCCTGAATCGGCAAACTTCCAGCTGGATCGACCAGAATTGAGTTGGATCGACTGGATCAAGCAAGGATCGACCGATTCCAGACTGATCCAGGTCGATTCCTCAGGCTACCTTCAGGATCCTCTTCAGGCAGGGTTGTCAGATCCCCTTATTTACCTACCTGAATATCATTGAGTAAATGTTAGTATTTGTAGTTCATTTACTTAAGATATTACATGTAAATAAGGAAGTACCCCCATTTGAATCTAATAAAAATATCAAAAAAATCATATCTCTACCAATAAAAAGTCAACTCTCCCATCGAAGAAGAAAATCGCGATTTTGTGATTTTAGCGAAATGCTAAACTTCTAATCTCTCGTAATTTAGCTTATCTAAAAATTTGATAATTCAAATAAACCACATGGAACACTAAAAATTCAAAGTCCGTAAAAAAAGTCAAGCGTGCATGTGACTTCTCCAATGGAGCCACTCTCCTACTGACAGTACTTAGTCTTCTTGAGACCTCTCAGGATTTGGTCAAACTTAAGTTTATCATCATCCAACCTCTCAGAATTTAGTCAAATTGAGCTACATCACCCAACTCATGACACTCATGAGTTTGGATGATGATAGCTTAGTTTGACCAATCCTAATAGGTCTCAAGTAGATTTAGTGTTGTCAGTAGAGAGCGGCTTCTTGGAGAAGTCATATGCATGTTTGATTTTTTTTTTTGTTGGACTTTAGATTTTTAGTATTTTATTAGACTTATTTGAATTATAAAATTTAAAATATGTCAAATTATGAGAGATTAGAAAGTTTTACTTTGATAAAATCACAAAAATTGCGATTTCTTCTTGGATGGGAGAGTTGACTTTTTATTAGTAAGAGATGTGATTTTTTGATATTTTATTGGATTCAAATGGGGGATATTCCTTATTTACATGTAATATCTTAAATAAATGAAACTACAAATTTTAACATTTACTTAAATGATATTCAGGTCAATAATACACTAAGTCTTTAATATTTTATACTTTTCTTGTATTATTATAGTAGTAATAATACACAAAATCTTATGTTTCATATATTATGAATGCGTGTATGATTGGTTTTTATGCAATATTAGTTCTTTCATTTATCAGATTTTCCCTCATTTTTGCTGTTTTTTCTTTTTTTTTCCTAAATTTTCCTGAATTTTTCCCCAAAAACCATTTTTATAACTGGCCGATCCAGGATCGGCCAGACTTCCCTTGGATCCATGGGATCTTGCGATCCGATCCGATCCAGGATCGGATCGAGCCTGGTCGATCCGATCCCGATTCCGATCCTGCCTTCCATGCTCTCGATGACCTTCGTCATCCCCATGCCAAATCCTGTTTGAAGTAGTTGAACCCCTTGCAAGGGCTCAGCTGGTCCTGCACCATCACCACCAACAGTGCGGAAGGCAGGAATCGATTGCCTTCTCTATCCAACCCCATGGATTTGGTGTATCATAATCCAACACTTCACCCATGGCCATGCCCCAAGTGTCGTCTATAAGAGACTCGTCAACGAAGACCTCGCGCTCGCCGACCTCATACTCACTGCCGCTGTTTTGACGTAGTCGGCGAGGCACTGCTGTTGATGTGATTGGTGAGGCGAGAGTTTCGTCGCCCCTGAGAAGGGCCTTCACCTTGTCGTCCAACCGGACAATCACCTACTTCGCCCGTCCCCTTAACCCCCTCCCCCATCCCTCTACCTCCCTGGTTCTGATCTCTACAGACACAAATATGCTGCAATCCCTTTCCTTTTTCACACCTGACATATGTAAGAGTGGAGTTGACGGCGGGAAGATAGAAGAAGATTTTAAATTTTCACCTTTTTGAAATTCATGATAGCAGATGTTGTGTGCATTTAAAAACTACATCTCGTTATCCAATCCGACGTGGGCTCCTTTTCACGTGGCCCAATCCAATTTCAACTGGTCGTTCCACCTCAGCATTTCTACCGTGTGCCCAAGGCCCCAAGTAGCTAGCATTACTCATATATGTATATATCTGCATGTGTGTATATATATAGGTGCACACAAGTACATATGTGCATATCAATTATTTTGAACTAAGTATGTTTTTAATCTTAACTAGTATATTGTTCACTTAAAAAAATTAGTACATATCATCAGATATGTGCATGTCACCCTAAAACCTAGGCATTGGGGGGATAGAGACTACACTATAGAAGGACTAACCCATTTGGAATGAGAAACAGTTTTGTAACACCATTTGGTAACACATTAAAGTAACATCACCATTAAAACTGTGCCACATCAACAACTGAAATAAGAAAGTTAAAAACACCTCATAATGATGAGGTTGTGGTGCATTTTGATTGGTGTGTTATTTTAATGTGTTACCAAATGATGTTACTAAACCATTTTCCTTTGGAATCAATTGATATGGGATTCATATCCGAACAAGTCCCTGCATCTGCCGGCCCATATATATGGCAAAGGTCACATAGATCTTAATGGATGACATCGGGCCCACAACCGGGAGAATGGGACTTCCTCTAATACCATATGCATGTCACCCCAAAACCTAGGCATTAAAGGGATAGAGGCTACATTATATAAGGACTGTCCCATTTTAGAATCAACAGATATGGGATTTATATCCCAACAAATCCCTGCACATGCTGGCCTCATATAGGGGCAGGGCAAAGGTCACGTGGATCTTAATGGGATCACATGGGTTCCACAACTAGGAGAATGGAACCTGCTCCAATACCAAGTTGAAGTCCCAAAACCGTGGTGTTGAGATTCACAAGCCCAAGGTCATATGGAAAGGGACGTCAACCCAGAAACCGATGTGGCGATGTGGGACTAATGCCCAAATTCCAACAAGATATGTTATACTCTTCTATGCTCTGTACAAAAGTCATTGACAAGATTTATTGCCATAAAACTATAAAAGGTACACTAAACCAAATGGGTTATTTTGATAACATGATCCATATCAAACCAAGACACTTCAAGCACAACATTTCAAAAAGCCACACAAGTATATGTCCTTGATAACAGCGTACTAGAAGAATGTTGTTTCCACTTTATTGATTGAACTGCATGGTATTCTCAAACTAATAATGGCAAGGAACTGTAAACACCACTTGAAACAGACGTTTAAAGTTAAACCATTTTTGTTATCATGCAATAGGATTGTGGCACTAGCTACGTTCTTCTCTAAAAGAAAACTCCTTCAAAAGAAGTGCAGGCATAAATGTTTAAAGTAACACCTGTTCCTTTTCAAAAAGTGACTGTTGTAGTCCCTCAAGAGCATTTTCCTTCACTTCCAACACACGATGCAACTCATCAATATTTTCTCGCAATCTACAACATTCAAATTATTAGAATGAAGGGTGCAAAGATTGACCGTCGGGAAGTAAAACAATCGATTTTTCATTTTTCAACTGATGTGGGGCATGTCAAATTGTAAGGCCGACACTATACAGCTTGTGCCTACATTTTACAAAGGCATGAAAGGTGTGAGACTGCATGCTATTTTTGTGATAATGAGGCTGAGAGCCTTTGAAACGGCCCTGGATACAGATCCTTATTGGGTATGAGCATCCAGAAGTGTAGTCGTGGTGACTATACGTGTTTGAGATTAAGACAGACAGTGATTGGACTTTCAGTGAATAGTGATATTGCGAAACAGAAAGGTTTTCTAATATGTTTAAGTCAATCTAGCATAGTGTTTGAGAGTGGTAATGTGCTGTGACCAAATGGGTGACATAGCTTAAGTTTTCCATTGGCAATGCTAGCTATGTGATAGAACGTAGTGCTGAGATTTTGATGTGAATGTCGGATGTTATCTTTGATGGGTTGGTGTAGCTATGGCTATCCTATTTGGAAATTTCAATTGTTCTTAGTTGCTCCCAATAGAGGACCATTTTTATGGCAGTTTTGTGTGCTTTTGTTGTTTCCGGTTGTGGCTTTAGGTTCAGGGTTTCTGTTTCTGGCATTAGTGATTTATAATAGAGTAAATGGATTCAGTGCAGAGTGCTGAGAGATTTTTTGTGGAATCCTGAGAAATGGTGCAGCATAATGCATTGATACTCGGTTGATTGGGTTCTATCTGTGATTCTGTTGGAACTCAGATTGGCTGTACTATGTGTTGGGTGAATCGCCAATAGTAGTCATGTATTGATGGTTAATGGTTAAGAGTTGTTTTAATATGCTTTGAGGAGGACGCTTGAGGTTTTGCGAAGTGTCCTAGTAAGTTGGTTAGAGTTGAATTGTTAAATTTATCTTTGGACATGGAATTGTTGGAGTATTATGATTCATTTTGGGAATAAGGTAAAATTTGAGGATTATAGTGGTAAGGGTTCCAGGATTGTGTGGCTATCAGGTTAATAGGATTTGGTGGTTCCATTGAGATGTTATGATAATTAGAGTAAAATTGTCTGAAATGATTGTGAATCATATGGAGCAAGTTAGTGCAAAATTGAACATTCACAATATGTAATTGTTCCCATGTGATGGTGACTCTAACTGGTAGTAGAAGAGATTCTGTATATGTCAGATGCTTATAGAGACGGTTTGTGAGTGATGACTATTTTCTTTTAATATTATGAAGATTGATTGGAATTTAGAGATATGAGTTTCCAAATTAGTGTCGTGGTGTTAATTCTTATGTTTAAAGGAGGTTTAGATTATGGATAATGAACCAGATTTAGAGCGATTGTGTATCTGGCTGATTGGGAGATCACTGGTAACACTGTTGATTATGATTAATGTAATAAAGGAATTAGTGATGGGCTAATCAGCATTTGAGGTTTATGGTCGAGTCAGATAAACAAGAGTTGTAGAAAGTATTGGTGGAGAAGCTGTTTTATTAATTAGAAACATAGAGTTTTATGATATTTATATTGTATTTTAAGATAATTGAAGTGTGAGAGGTTGCAATATTTGCTTGCCGAGACTGAGTATCTCAGTGATGAATGCAATTAATAATTGAGCCCTCTCGGAGATTCTTAAAGGATTGTTAGAATTGTTAGTGTATGAAGAGTTGTATCTGTGTTCTCTAGTGTGAAGTTAAAATAGTAACCTGATTCCTTCTATTGATGAATCTTTAGGCTGCTATTAGAAACAAGTTGTTTAGCCAATCCATATGGTTGTGGTTAATGGAACTATTATCTCAGATGAGCTTGGGAATCTGGTTCAATGTCAGTTGATGGTATTGCAAATATATGATAGACCTAAGATGATTTGAGATGTAAGTTGCTTCCTAGTACTTTGCAATACCTGGTATTGTCATGGATAAGATTTGGAGTGGTGATCTTGTAACTCTTCTTAGATCATAAGTGACGATTGAAGTGTAGTTGTTGGGCTTTGTAGTTTATGTTGGTTCTGTTTGAGATGAGGCCTGGGAATTGTGTAGTGAGAAATGCTTTGTTTTGGAATCCTACCTAGTTGGGAACTCTTTTAAGAGGTGTATCGAAGTGGGAATTTCCTTTTGAGAGGTGTATAATGTACCGTTTTGACGTTTCGGATTTTGGTTGGCGGGTCTCGGACTTGGTATGGCCTTTGAAAGGCATGGGGTTGTAATCTGAACCTTTGTTGTGGTCGTTCCCTTGGGTTTCAGTGTGATTCTGGCATGGTTTCCTAAAGCGGCAGTATCAGCGACATCTTTAAAACACGGTCATGGTGATAGGCGCATTTAAGTTTTATTGTCACGAATGATCTATGTGCCGCGACTGGAAGGGGGGGGGGGGGGGGGGTTGTGCCACATGTTTTGGTGTGTGTCACGTGTCCCAAGGTATGATACGTGCCAATTCTTGTCGCGCCTAGGGTTTGACCGCATTTATAA
>JACBKR010005452.1:0-18222 GCA_014218235.1 Colocasia esculenta | reverse complement strand
GTGCTCTTGCACAGACAGGAATTTGGCCAAGGCTCTTGCGCCAAGATCTCCAGTCTGGTCCAGCGATCCTTGCCGTCCAACTCCTGAACGGCCAGCGACCGCCGTTAAGAGTTCAGGACAGAACGTGAGCTGTTCTCCTGATATACGACTATTTTTGATGTGTTTTCGCGATGAGGATATAATGTAACTCCTATATGCTATGTACCCTAGTTATGTGGTGTGTGGGAGAATGATTTTGCATATTTTGTGGATGGTAGAGTTTATAGTATTTATTGAAATGCATGTGGAAGAAATAGCCATGTATGTTTCCCCCCTATTCATGATCGTGGGAAATTTGGATGCCCTAATTTTGTTAGCCATGATGTGTGGGTGATTCAGTTTGTGCTTTGAATTTCTGGGAATTTCTCCATGCTCACATGATTTACTGAAATTTCTAAAATGGAATTAGAAAACATGCGTAGGTCTGTAAAATCTCTGTAAATGTGTGTTGTGTAATAAATCGGGGAAATTTCTGTGTGTGTGTGTATGTTGAGTTCAGGGCTACGAACTGTTAAACTGAATCATTGTGGTGTGCCATGATAAATTGAATTACGAATGATATGAGGATTGATATCTAATTTTCTGTAATTGCATTATGAGTCAGAAAATGTGAAATTTTCATGTGAGGTCATAAACCTGTAATCAGCATGTGGTTAATTTTTCAGGCTGTTTGGACAACTGTAGAATGCAATATGAACTTCCATGCGAAAATATGTGAATAATGCATGCTAATGTGAAAATGATTTGAAATGCGCGTGCAACCTATTTATGCAACTTAATGATGTAATCTCTGTCATCTGAGTATCATGCTAGGAAAACAGAGCCATGTGTGTGAATGAGAGAATGTAAAGATGTGTGTGCGCCATGTGTAAATATGTGTGTTAAAAATCGGTATGTGTAATGTGTAAGACTGTGCCAAGTGTGACACTGCTTCATAGAGGGCCGTGGAACCGTATCATGGAAAAGTCCCATGAGAAGGTTCAATGTGTTAAGATCCTAAGGGCATTAGGATGAAATTCTGAGGTGGACAAGTACCACTGGTTAGGTGGAGACTTGGTTCCCGGTCTGCGCAGTCCAAGAGTCGTCACTGTATTGCCTAGGTGGCGTCTATGTGTATGTGAGTGTATGTGTCTTCTAATGGTGTTTGGACTATGTGTCACGGCACTAAAGTGTAAAATGTGAAATGTGAAATGTGAATGTGATCATGTGTAAATTGTGTAGTGTGAATATGTGTAATGTGAAATGTGTGAAAAGTGAACTATGTGAATGAGGAAATTGTGCAACCATGTGAAACTAATTATTAGATGATTAAATGGTGATCCATGATATGTTAATGTTAAATTCTGTCATAACAGCAACCTAATCGTAGTTATGATAATGCTTTACATGTGTACAAATGCGTAGAATCCATGCTAGTAGCAATTCTTACTATGTGTAAATGTTTCCATGTTTAAGCGCCACCATGATATAGTTAATTGAGATTGTAGCTCTCATGTATTGGTGTGAGTTCTAATTCATGTCAAAAAGCAAGTTAAAAGTGTATAAAACGACAATATGCATGTGCAAGGATGTGTAGAAATCATGATAGGAAGTCTCATTTCATGTATGTAAGCACACCATGTTTGGTTGCTCTCATGTTTTGCTTAATTGGAGGTAAAAACCTTTATGTGATGGAATAAGTAGGAAGCATGTAATAGGACGTTTTATTTGGAAAATCTGAAATCATGAACCATGTGTTTACTTTGGTAGAATTCCATAATAGGTTGTTCTTATTGATGTCAAGCATGCTACATATTTTGTCTTGTGACTTGGGATGAAAACCGGCTATGATATGTGCATGTATGATAGTGTGGTGTTATTTGCTGAGTCTTTTAGACTCATTACTTGCTTCGGCGTACAGGTTTAGTAGGTGATACACCTTTGGAGGAGACCGTGGAGAGCGACTCCGAGCGCGGGGAGTATCTTGACGGAGTGTAGAGTGACTTTTGCTTCATTGTATGTAACAAGCATTGTAATAGAACTATTAAGAATTTGTGGACAAACTATGTATTTTATTTTGGCACTTCTTTTATGTGGATTAAGTGGACTTTAGATTTAAAATGTTTCACGAATCATGTATGTTAAATGTGGATGATGAGATGAATGAAAGACATGGTTCTTTTACTTCCGCTACTCTGTATTTATATTTGTGTGTATCTCAATCGTATGTTATTGTTTGGGTAAATGCCCCACTGTGATAACGTCACTATACCGACGTGGGTTGGTATAACCGTACCGTATAATGAGGGTCGTCACAGGGATTGGTATCAGAGCGACCGATTGAGATTATACATAAGTATACATGCATCATCATCTTCATTACATGCTAAGTCTACATAGACTGTCCACATGTGTAGAATTGATTAATAATGAATGAAAAATAGATAAGAAAATGGTTAGGAAATAAATTAACGTAGCTCTAATAGTGGCTGAAATTCATTGCAGCCATGGCTTCGAGAGGTAGGCGTGGCGGAGCGCCGGCCCGAGAGGACGAGCCGAGACGTGAGGAGCGGGCGGAGCAGCAGGCCCCGGCACCTCAGGGTCCTGTACTTCCCCCACCGCCGCCTGTGGATTATGGAGTATTCATGCAAGGTCTGTGCAAGCCATGCAGACGCAGGCTCATACTCAGGCTGCACTCCAGGCACAGTTGGAGGCCCAGGTTAGCATAATAATGCAAGTGTAGTCTGTTTTATTTAATTGTATGATGTTATGTTGAATGTGTACTATTTGTTGTTGATGTAGCAGGCTCAAGTACCAGCTCAGGACCATGGTGGACCTTCCATCATGGAGAGATTCAAGAGGATGCTACCACCCTCTTTCAAGGGGGAGAGCGATCCATTGTTGGCAGAAAGCTGGATGAGGGAGATAGAAAAGATCTTCCGAGCCATCAGTTGTGCAGATGAGGATAAGGTCACATTAGCCACCTACATGCTACAGGTATGCTTTAGTTTATATGCTTGTATGTTCTGTTAAGTTAGATTTGTTTAGATGGTGCTTATGAACGGTGTACTGCAGGAAAGAGCTGATGTATGGTGGGCTTCATTGCTGCGTACCCTTTTGAAGACGGTGCGGTTGATGTTGCTTGGGACGAGTTCGTGAGGCTCTTTCGGCCAAGTTCATCCCCGAGCATATTCAAGATCGGATGGAGCAGGAGTTCCTCTCTTTGACGCAAGGCTCCATGACCGTGCTAGAGTATGAGGCAAGGTTTGCAGAACTATCTAAGTATGCACCTCATATCGTGACAGATGAGCGCAGGAAAGCAAGAAGTTTGTGATGGGACTCAAGCCATCACTGAGGACGAGGCTAGTGGCGTTCGACCATCGCACCTTGGAGGCACTTAGTGCTGCTTGCAGACAGGAGGGTGAGATGGAGCAATACCTTGAAGAGAAGAAGGCTTCGCAGAAGAGGCCTGCAGCTACGTTCCAGCGGCAGGACAAGAAGAAAGCGGTGTACCAGACACAGCAGCGATCAGTAGCAGTCGGCATGCTCAGGTACCCTCTGTACGTTCCCCTGGTGTGAAGAAAGAGTGTCCCCACTGTGGGAAGACACATGGTGGTTCCGAATGTTGGATGATTACGGGAAAGTGCTTGAAGTGCGGAAGTAGCGACCACAAGATCAAGGATTGCCCCAGACTTCAGCAGGGAGCTCAGTGTGGAGCGCCAGCCCCAGCAGCGGTAGCGGCAGCAGCGCCAGCTACAGGAAGACCAGGAAGGCCTCGAGCCCCAGCTCGAGTGTTTGCTTTAGCGCGCGAGGACGCCGAGCAGGCGGAGCATGTCACCGAAGGTACGGTTTTACTTCTAGGTGTGCACGCTCGGGTTTTGTTTGATACGGGTGCTACTCACTCGTTCATTTTCGAGCGGTTCGCTAGGCAGTTAGCCCTAGAGTCAGGCATAGAGTCTGAGGATTTAGAGGTCCCTTTGTCTGTGCACACCCCTGCGGGTACAGTATCGACTAGGAAGTGCATTCCGTCGTTACCTGTGTGCATTGAGGATAGAATCCTAGATGGGTGTTTCTTCTTGCTAAAGATGAAGGACTATGATGCTATTCTTGGTCTGGATTGGCTAGAGGAGCACTATGCGTTAGTAGATTGTCGTGGGAAGAGGATTGTTTTCCGCATTCCTGGTGAGGACGAGTTCTCTCATCCCTTGCCAAGGAACTTGGCGGGAAAGATGGTCATCTCTGCCATGAAGGCGATGCGTATGGTAAACAAGGGTTGTGACGCTTTTCTTGCCAGCGTGGTATTAGTACCAGAGGCTGATGAGTCACCTACTCTTGCAGAGATTGAGGTGGTGCAGGACTTTCCAGATGTCTTTCCTGATGATTTGTCTGGTTTGCCACCGGATAGAGAGATAGAGTTTACCATAGAGTTGCTTCCGGGCACCTCTCCTATCTCGAAGGCTCCATATCGGATGGCACCTGCGGAGTTAGCCGAGTTAAGGAGGCAGTTGCAAGAGTTGCTAGATAAGGGATTTATTCGCCCTAGTGTTTCCCCTTGGGGCGCACCTGTATTATTCGTCAAGAAGAAAGACGGGTCACTTAGGTTATGCATTGACTACAGAAAGCTGAACCAAGTGACTGTGAAGAACAGGTATCCCTTACCTCGTATTGATGATTTGTTTGACCAGTGCAAGATGCATCAGTCTTTTCTAAGATTGATTTGCGATCTGGTATCATCAGTTGAGGATTCGGAGTGAGGATGTGTCCAAGACGGCATTCAGATCCGTTATGGACATTATGAGTTTTTGGTTCTTCCTTTCGGATTGACCAACGCCCCTGCAGCGTTCATGGATCTCATGAACAGGGTGTTTAGGCCGTACCTAGATAGCTTTGTTGTGGTGTTTATTGATGATGTGCTGGTCTACTCTTCGGACGAGGCCACACCCGTCAGCATTTGAGGGTAGTATTAGAGGTTCTTCGTGAGCACAAGCTGTATGCTAAGTTCAGCAAGTGCGATTTTTGGTTGCGCGAGGTTCATTTCCTCGGCATGTTATCTCCGTGCTGGTGTTGCAGTTGACCCAGCAAAGGTCCAGGCAGTTATGGATTGGGAGACTTCCAAGACCCCTTCGGAGATTCGTAGTTTTCTGGGTTTGGCTGGTTACTATCGGCGATTCATTGAGGGATTTTCATCCATCGCCGCCCCATTGACTCAGCTCACCAGAAAGGGAGTGAAGTTTGTATGGTCCGAGAAGTGTGAGAGTAGTTTTCAATTGTTGAAGACTAAGCTCACGTCAGCTCCGGTGTTAGTCTTACCGAGCGGTGTAGAGGGTTTTGCTATCTACACGGATGCGTCTCGGATTGGTTTAGGCTGTGTGCTAATGCAGCAAGGAAGGGTAGTGGCTTATGCTTCTCGTCAGTTGAAGGAGCATGAGAAGAACTATCCGACTCATGATTTGGAGCTCGCAGCAGTGGTTCATGCACTAAAGATCTGGAGGCACTATCTTTATGGTGTCAGATTTGAGGTGTTTACCGACCACAAGAGCTTGAAGTATCTTTTCTCCCAAAAGGAATTAACCTGAGGCAGAGAAGATGGATTGAGTTCTTGAAGGACTATGACTTCGACCTTCAGTATCACCCTGGGAAGGCGAATGTCGTAGCGGATGCTCTGAGTAGAAAGAGGCCATCTCTCCAGCAGGATTGGAAGATGTTGGAGGATGCGGCTTGCGCGTTGACTGAGTTAGAGCCATCGCTATGCCAGGCTTTTGTAGCTCAGTTATCTCTTAGGTCCTCGGTTTGGATGAGGTGATCGAGCAACAGAAAGCGACCCTAGACTCTTAGAGTTAGTGGGCAAGGCAGGCATTGCTCGTGATGAGGACGGTGTGATTAGATTCCATCACCGTGTTTGTGTCCCTGATTTGGTAGATGTCCGTGAGCATGTGTTAGCGGAGGCTCATAGATCGCGATTCTCTATTCATCCGGGTAACACGAAAATGTACCAGGATTTGAAGAGGTCCTTTTGGTGGTCTGGCATGAAGAGGGATGTAGCGGATTATGTATCCGGTGTTTAGTATGCCAGCAAGTAAAGGCCGAGCGACAGACCATCCGGCCTTATGCAAAGGATGGAGATCCCAGTGTGGAAGTGGGAAGCTGTCACTATGGACTTTGTTTCGGGTTTGCCTCGATCTAGAAGGGGCAATGACTCGATTTGGGTAGTTGTAGATAGATTCTCGAAGACTGCGCATTTCTTACCTATGAAGAAGAAGCAGTCGGTTGAGAGTTAGCTAGATTGTATGTTAGTAGTGTGGTTAGATTGCATGGTGTGCCGAAGTCGATCATTTCGGATCGAGATCCGATTTACTTCGAGGTTGTGGAAGGGTCTTCAGCATGCGTTAGGTTCGGAGCTGAAGCTCAGTTCGGCGTTTCATCCCCAGACTGATGGACAGTCCGAGAGGACTATCCAGACGCTCGAGGATATGTTGAGAGCGTGTGTTTGGATTGGAAGGATGATTGGGAGCGTCATTTACCTCTAGTGGAGTTCGCATACAACAACAGCTTTCATGCGAGTATTGGTATGGCTCCATTTGAGGCGTTGTATGGTAGGCCTTGCAGATCTCCTTTATGTTGGGAGGAGACGGTGATAGGCAGCTGATCGGTCCGGAGTTAGTTCAGGAGACTTCGGATAAGGTCCAGCTTATCAGGAAGAGGCTTGTTGCGGCGCAGGATAGGCAGAAGAGCTACGCCGACAACAGAAGGAAGGATTGGAATTCGAGGTGGGAAACATGTCTTCTTGAAGATATCACCTACTCGTGGTGTCGTCAGATTTGGCAGCATAGTAAGTTGAGCCCCAGATTCATTGGCCCGTATGAGATTCTCAGACGATTGGGCAGCGTGGCATATGAGCTAGCTTTACCCCCAGCTTTAGCTAGTGTTCATCCTGTTTTCCACGTTTCTATGCTCAGGAAGTATGTCCGAGATCCATCTCATGTGATTAGTCATGAGCCAGTGGAGATTCAGCCAGATTTGTCGTATGTGGAGCAACCAGTAGCTATTCTTGACCGGAAGGTTCAGCATCTCCGGAACAAGGGTATTGCGTCGGTGAAAGTTCTATGGCGGAACTTCTCGCGAGAGGAGGCTACTTGGGAGCTTGAGGATGCGATGAAGAAGAAGTATCCCCTTTGTTTGAGTAGTTTTGTTTAAACTTTGAGGACGAAGTTTCTTTAAGGGGGAGAGGGTGTAAGGCCCTCGAATTTCGTTGCATTATTTTATTTCGTGTAAATAATTCATTTTGTGTATGCATAGATGTACATATCTACGTATGTATTACCTAGTTATACTTATGTGTGCATGTGTATAATTAGTTGTAAATAATGTATGAATTGCATGGTGGTAGTGTGTACACATAGATACATATGTATGGCATGTATATGTGTATAGTTAAGCATGGTTTCTGCATGTTTGAGTTCTGGCCGAAGGCCAAGTTGGCGTCAACATGGATGGACGCCCATGCTGATCCCGTCCACATCGATGGACGCCAATACTTAAGCCAACGTCCATGGATGTGGACGTTAAGATCTCTGACATGCATGCATGCAGAGCCTGAATTTCTGGGGACAAGCAACCCCAGCCATTGGGGAGCTGTCCCCAACGACTGGAATGCCTCACATCACCCTGCGGGAAAGGAGAGACCCCTCTCCTTTAAACCAACCTCCCCTTGCAAACCACAGAGCTCTCTTTGGCTCTTTGCAAAGAGGAGAAGAAGAAAACCTAGTTCTTCTGTGAGAAAAGCTGGACTTTGCAAGCTCGGATCCATCAGTGTGAAGGTGTTCCCGGCGTTCTACTGCAACAAGGGGTAGCTGGAACATCGAGGAAGAGTTCCCCGACCTTGGCTTGCTGAGGACTGATCAAGAACCCGGAGGAAGACGTTTCTGGAGCTTCTTGGGACTGCCCAAGGAGAGCTTCTACGAACCCTAGATCCCTTTGGAGTATTTTCAGAGGCAAGTAACCTACACACATCGTCCATGTAGGTGTCTAGTAGGGTTTCTTATTTTTACACATTTTTCCTCGTGTCCTGGATCCCCCATTCTCCCTGCATTTGGAGCTCGATCTATGCACAGACTGTCAGCACTTGACGGAACTGGCGTCAAGCTCTTGCCGCCAAGATCTCCAGTCTGCGTCCAGCGATCTTTCCGTCCAACTCCCTGAACAGCCAGACCGCCGTTAAGTTCTTCAGGACAGAATAGTGAGCTGTTCTTCTGATATACGACTATTTTCGATGTGTTTTCGCGATGAGGATATAATGTAACTCCTATATGCTATGTACCCTAGTTAATGTGGTGTGTGGGAGAATGATTTTGCATATTTTGTGGATGTAGAGTTTATTAGTTTATTGAACATGTAAAGAAATAGCCATGTATGTTCCCCCACTATTCTAATGATCCGTGGGAAATTTGGATGCCCTAATTTTGTTAGACCATGAGTGGGTGATTCAGTTGTGCTTTGAATTTCTGGGAATTTCTCCATGCTCACATGATTTACTGAAATTTCTGAAATGGAATTAGAAAACATGCGTAGGTCTTGTAAATCTTCTGTAAATTGTGTGTTGTGTAATAAATCTGGGGAAATTCCTATGGTGTTGGGTATGTGTGGGTTAGGGCTACGAACTGTTAACTAAATATTCATGTGGTGTGCCATGATAATAGAATTACGAATGATATGAGGATTGATATCTAATTTCTGTAATTGCATTATGAGTCAGAAACGTGAAATTTTGCATGTGAGATCATAAACCTGTAATTAGCATGTGGTTAAATTTTCAGGCTGTTTGGACAACTGTAGAATGTATATGAAACTTCCATGCGAAAATATGTGAATAATGCATGCTAATGTGAAATGATTTGAAATGCTCGTGCAACCTGATTTATGCAACTTACTGAATGTGTAATCTCTGTCATCTGGAGTATCATGCTGAAAACAGAGCCATGTGTGTGAATGAGAGAATGTAAAGATTGCGTGCGCCATGTGTAAATATGTGTGTTAAAAATAGGTATGTGTAATGTGTAAGACTGTGCCAAGTGTGACACTGCTTCCATAGAGGGCCGTGGACCGTATCATAAAAGTCCCCATGAGAAGGTTCAATGTGTTAAGATCCTAAGGGCATTAGGATGAAATTCTGGAGGCGGACAAGTACCACTGGTAGGTGGAGACTTGTTCTCCCGGTCTGCGCAGTCCAAGAGTCGTCACTGTATTGCCTAGGTGGCGTCTATGTGTATGTGATGTGTATGTGTCCTTCTAATGGTGGTTTGGACTATGTGTCACGGCACTAAAGTGTAAAATGTGAAAATGTGAAATGTGAATGTGATCATGTGTAAATTGTGTAGTGTGAATATGTGTAATGTGAAATGTGTGAAAAGTGAACTATGTGAATGAGGAAATTGTGCAACCATGTGAAACTAATGTATTAGATGATGAAATGGTGATCCATGATATGTTAATGTTAAACTTGTGTCATAACAGCAACCTAATCATCGTTATGAAAATGCTTTACATGTGTACAAATGCGTAGAATCCATGCTAGTAGCATTTCTTACTTGTGTAAATGTTTCCATGTTTAAGCGCCACCATGATATAGTTAATTGAGATTGTAGCTCTCATGTGATTGGTTGTGAGTTTCTAATTCATGTCAAAACAGCAAGTTAAAAGTGTATAAAATGACAATATGCATGTGCAAGAATGTGTAGAAATCATGATAGGAAGGTCTCATTTCATGTATGTAAGCACACCATGTTTGGTTGCTCTCATGTTTTGCTTAATTGGAGGTAAAAACCTTTATGTGATGGAATAAGTAGGAAGCATGCAATAGGATGTTTTATTTTGGAAAATCTGAAATCATGAACCATGTGTTTACTTTGGTAGAATTACCATAATAGGTTGTCTCTTATTGATGTCAAGCATGCTACATATTTTGTCTTGTGACTTGGGATGAAAACCGGCTATGATATGTGCATGTATGATATGTGTGGTGTTATTTGCTGAGTCTTTTAGACTCATTACTTGCTTCGGCGTACAGGTTAGTAGGTGATACACCTTTGGAGGAGACTGTGGAGAGCGACTCCGAGTGGGGGGAGTAGCTTGACGGAGTTGTAGAGTGACTTTTGCTTCCATTGTATGTAACAAGGCATTGTAATAGAACTATTAATAAATTTGTGGACAAACTATGTATTTTATTTTCGCACTTCTTTTATGTGGATTAAGTGGACTTTAAATCTTTAAATTGTTTCACGAATCATGTATGTTAAATGTGGATGATGAGATGAATGAAAGACATGGTTCTTTTACTTCCGCTACTCTGTATTTATATTTGTGTGTATCTCAATCGTATGTTATTGTTTGGGTAAATGCCCCACTGTGATAACGTTCACTATATCGACGTGGGTTGGTATAACCGTACCGGTATAATGAGGGTCATCACATCCGTGATATGTTAATGTTAAACTTGTGTCATAACAGCAACCTAATTGTAGTTATGAAAATGTTTTACATGTGTGCAAATGCGTAGAATCCATGCTAGTAGCATTTCTTGCTTATGTGTAAACGTTTCCATGTTTAAGCGCCACCATGATATAGTTAATTGAGATTGTAGCTCTCATGTGATTGGTTGTGAGTTTCTTATTCATGTCAAAACAACAAGCTAAATGTGTATAAAACGACAATATGCATGTGCAAGAATGTGTAGAAATCATGATAGGAAGGTCTCATTTCATGTATGTAAGCACACCATGTTTGGTTGCTCTCATGTTTTGCTTAAATGGAGGTGAAACCTTTATGTAATGGAATAAGTAGAAAGCATGTGATAGGACGTTTTATTTTGGAAAATCTGCAATCATGAACCATGTGTTTAATTTGGTAGAATTACCATCATAGGTTGTCTCTTATTGATGTCAAGCATGCTACATGTCTTGTCTTGTGACTTGGGATGAAAACCTACTATGATATATGCATGTATGATGTGTGTGGTGTTATTTGCTGAGTCTTTTAGACTAATTACTTGCTTCGGCGTACAGGTTTAGTTGGTGACGCTACACCGTTAGAGGAGACAGTGGAGAATGACTCTGAGCGTGGAGACTAGCTCTTTGGAGTTCACTTGTGACATTTTGCGATTTCATAGTATGTATTGTAAGGCAGTGCATTGGAATTATCATGTAATCATGGACAAACTATGTATTTTATTTTAGCACTTCTTTTATGTGGATTATGTGGACTTTAGATCTTTAAATTGTTACATGAATCATGTATGTTAAATGTGGATGATGAGATGAATGAAAGACATGGATCTTTTACTTCCGCTACTCTTTATTTATATTTGTGTGTATCTCAATCGTATGTTATTGTTTGGGTAAATGCCCCAGTATGTTAACGTTCACTATACTGACGTGGGTTGGTATAACCGTACCGGTAAAATGAGGGTCGTCACAGGGATTGGTATCAGAGCGACCGATTGAGATTATACATAAATATTCATGCATCAGCATCTTCATTACATGCTAAGTCTACATAGACTGTCCACATGTGTAGAATTGGTTAGTAATGAATGAAAAATAGATAAGAAAATGGTTAGGAAATAAATTAACGTAGCTCTAATAGTGGCTGAAATTTATTGCAGCCATGGCTTCGAGAGGTAGGCATGGCGGAGCGTCGGCCCGCGAGGACGAGCCGAGACGTGAGGAGCGGGCGGAGCAGCAGGCCCCGGCACCTCAGGGTCCTGTACTTCCTCCACCGCCGCCTGTGGATTATGGAGTATTCATGCAAGGTCTGGTGCAAGCCATGCAGACGCAGGCTCATACTCAGGCTGCACTCCAGGCACAGTTGGAGGCCCAGGTTAGCATAATTAATGCTAGTGTAGTCTGTTTTATTTAATTGTATGATGTTATGTTGAATGTGTACTATTTGTTGTTGGATGTAGCAGGCTCAAGTACTAGCTCAGAACCATGGTGGACCTTCCATCATGGAGAGATTCAGGAGGATGCTACCACCCTCTTTCAAGGGGGAGAGCGATCCATTGTTGGCAGAAAGCTGGATGAGGGAGATAGAAAAGATCTTCAGAGCCATCAGGTGTGCAGATGAGGATAAGGTCACATTAGCCACCTACATGCTACAGGTATGCTTTAGTTTATATGCTTGTATGTTCTGTTAAGTTAGATTTGTTTAGATGGTACTTATGAACGGTGTACTTTAGGAAAGAGCTGATGTATGGTAGGCTTCATTGCTGCATACCCGGTTTGAAGACAGCGCGGTTGATGTTGCTTGGGACGAGTTCGTGAGGCTCTTTCGGGCCAAGTTCATCCCCGAGCATATTCAAGATCGGATGGAGCAGGAGTTCCTTTCTTTGACTCAAGGCTCCATGACCGTGCTAGAGTATGAGGCAAGGTTTACAGAACTATCTAAGTATGCACCTCATATCGTGACAGATGAGCACAGGAAAGCAAAGAAGTTTGTGATGGGACTCAAGCCATCACTGAGGACGAGGCTAGTGGCGTTCGATCATCGCGCCTTGGACGAGGCACTTAGTGCTGCTTGCAGACAGGAGGGTGAGATGGAGCAATACCTTGAAGAGAAGAAGGCTTCGTAGAAGAGGCCTGCAGCTACGTTTCAGCAGCAGGACAACAAGAAAGCAGTGTACCAGACACAGCAGCAATCAGTAGCAGTCGGTAATGCTCAGGTACCCTCTGTACGTTCCCCTAGTGTGAAGAATGAGTGTCCCCACTGTGGGAAGACACATGGTGGTTCCAAATGTTGGATGATTACGGGAAAGTGCTTGAAGTGCAGAAGTAGCGACCACAAGATCAAGGATTGTCCGATACTTCAGCAGGGAGTCCAGCGCGGAGCGCCAGCCCCAGCAGCGGTAGCGGCAGCAGCGCTAGCTACAGGAAGTCCAGGAAGGCCTCGAGCCCTAGCTCGAGTGTTTGCTTTTGCGCGCGAGGATGCTGAGCAGGTGGAGCATGTCACCGAAGGTACGGTTTTACTTCTAGGTGTGCACGCTCGGGTTTTATTTGATACGGGTGCTACTCACTCGTTCATTTCCGAGCGGTTCGCTAGGCAGTTAGCCCTAGAGTCAGGCATAGAGTCTGAGGATTTAGAGGTCCCTTTGTTTGTGCACACCCCTGCGGGTACGTATCGACTAGGAAGTGCATTCCGTCGTTACCTGTGTGCATTGAGGATAGAATCCTAGATGGGTGTTTCTTCTTGCTAAAGATGAAGGACTATGATGCAATTCTTGGTCTGGATTGGCTAGAGGAGCACTATGCGTTAGTGGATTGT
Source organism: Colocasia esculenta (assembly GCA_014218235.1). NCBI lineage: Eukaryota > Viridiplantae > Streptophyta > Magnoliopsida > Alismatales > Araceae > Colocasia > Colocasia esculenta. The sequence continues at coordinate 4,893 of JACBKR010005452.1, read as the reverse complement.
CGTGGGAAGAGTTTGTTTTCCGCATTCCTGGTGAGGACGAGTTCTCTCATCCCTTGCCAAGGAATTTGGCGGGAAAGTTGGTCATCTCTACCATGAAGGCGATGCGCATGGTAAACAAGGGTTTGTGACTTTTTCTTGCCAGCGTGGTGTTAACCCAGAGGCTGATGAGTCACCTACTCTTGCAGAGATTGATGTGGTGCAGGACTTTCCTATATCTTTTTCCTGATGATTTTTCTGGATTGCCACCGGATAGAGAGATAGAGTTTACCATAGAGTTGCTTCCGGCACCTCTCCTATCTCGAAGGCTCCATATCGGATGGAACCTGCGGAGTTAGCCGAGCTGAGGAGGCAGTTGCAGAGTTGCTAGATAAGGGATTTATTCGCCCTAGTGTTTCCCCTTGGGGCGCACCTGTATTATTCGTCAAGAAGAAAAACGGGTCACTTAGGTTATGCATTGACTATAGAAAGCTGAACCAAGTGACTGTGAAGAACAGGTTTCCCTTACCTCGTATTGATGATTTATTTGACTAGTTGCAAGATGCATCAGTATTTTCGAAGATTGATTTGCGATCTGGTTATCATCAGTTGAGGATTCGGAGTGAGGATGTGTCCAAGACGGCATTCAGATCCTGTTATGGACATTATGAGTTTTTGGTTCTTCTTTTCGGATTGACCAACGCCCCTGCAGCGTTCATGGATCTCATGAACAGGGTGTTTAGGCCGTACCTAGATAGCTTTGTTGTGGTATTTATTGATGATGTGCTGGTCTACTCTTCAGACGAGGCCACACACTGTCAGCATTTGAGGGTAGTATTGAGAGGTCCTCGTGAGCACAAGCTGTATGCTAAGTTCAGCAAGTGCGATTTCTTGGTTGCGCGAGGTTCATTTCCTCGGGCATGTTAACTCCGGTGCTGGTTTTGCAGTTGATCCAGCAATGGTCCAGGCAGTTATGGATTGGGAGACTCCCAAGACCCCTTCGGAGATTCGTAGTTTTCTGGGTTTGGCTGGCTACTATCTGCGATTTATTGAGGATTTTCATCCATCGCCGCCCCATTGACATAGCTGACCAGAAAGCGAGTGAAGTTTGACTGGTCCGAGAAGTGTGAGAGTAGTTTTCAATTATTGAAGACTAAGCTCACGTCAGCTCCGGGTTAGTCTTACCGAGCGGTGTAGAGGGTTTTGCTATCTACACGGATGCGTCTCGGATTGGCTTAGGCTGTGTGCTAATGTAGCAAGGAAGGGTAGTGGCTTATGCTTCTCGTCAGTTGAAGGAGCATGAGAAGAACTATCGACTCATGATTTGGAGCTCGCAGCAGTGGTTCATGCACTAAAGATCTGGAGGTACTATCTTTATGGTGTCAATTTGAGGTGTTTACCGACCACAAGAGCTTGAAGTATCTTTTCTCCCAAAAGGAATTAAACCTGAGGCAGAGAAGATGGATTGAGTTCTTGAAGGACTATGACTTCGACCATCAGTATCACCCTGGGAAGGTGAATGTCGTAGCGGATGCTCTGAGTAGAAAGAGGCCATCTCTCCAGCAGGATTGGAAGATGTTGGAGGATGCGGCTTGCGCGTTGACTAAGTTAGAGCCATCGCTATGCCAGGCTTTTGTAGCTCAGTTGGTGAGGTGATCGAGCAACAGAAAGCCGACCCTAGACTCTTGGAGTTAGTGGGCAAGGCAAGCATTGCTCGTGATGAGGATGGGGTGATTAGATTCCATCACCGTGTTTGTGTCCCTGACTTGGTAGATGTTCGTGAGCATGTGTTAGCGGAGCTCATAGATCGCGGTTCTCTATTCATCCGGTAACACGAAGATATACCAGGATTTGAAGAGGTCCTTTTGGTGGTCTGGCATGAAGAGGGATGTGGCAGATTATGTATCCCGGTGTTTAGTATCCAGCAAGTGAAGACCGAGCGACAGCGACCATCCAGCCTTATGCAAAGGATGGAGATCCCAGTATGGAAGTGGGAAGCTATCACGATGGACTTTGTTTCGGGTTTGCCTCGATCTAGAAGGGGCAATGACTCGATTTGGGTAATTGTAGATAGATTCTCAAGACTGCGCATTTCTTACCTATGAAGAAGAAGAGTCGGTTGAGAGCCTAGCTAGATTGTATGTTAGTAGTGTGGTTAGATTGCATGGTGTCCGTAGTCGATCATTTCGGATCGAGATCCGAGATTTACTTCGAGGTTGTGGAAGGGTCTTCAGCATGCGTTAGGTTCGGAGCTGAGGCTCAGTTCGGCGTTTCATCCCCAGACTGATGGACAGTCCGAGAGGACTATCCAGACGCTCGAGGATATGTTGAGAGCGTGTGTACTGGATTGGAAGGATGATTGGAGCGTCATTTACCTCTAGTGGAGTTCGCATACAACAACAGCTTTCATGCGAGTATTGGTATGGCTCCATTGAGGAGTTGTATGGTAGGCCTTGCAGATCTCCTTTATGTTGGGAGGAGACCAGTGATAGGCAGCTGATCGGTCCGGAGTTAGTGCAGGAGACTTCGGATAAGGTAGCTTATCAGGAAGAGGCTTGTTGCGGCGCAGGATAGGCAGAAGAGCTACGCCGACAACAGAAGGAAGGATTTGGAGTTCGAGGTGGGTGAACATGTCTTCTTGAAGATATCACCTACTCGTGGTGTCGTCAGATTTGGCAGGCATAGTAAGTTGAGCCCTAGATTCATTGGCCCGTATGAGATTCTCAGACGATTGGGCAGCGTGGCATATGAGCTAGCTTTACCCCCAGCTTTAGCTAGTGTTCATCCTGTTTTCCACATTTCTATGCTCAGGAAGTATGTCCGAGATCCATCTCATGTGATCAGTCATGAGCCAGTGGAGATTCAGCCAGATTTGTCGTATGTGGAGCAACCAGTAGCTATTCTTGACCAGAAGGTTCAGTATCTCTGGAACATGGGTATTGCGTCGGTGAAAGTTCTATGGCGGAACTTCTCGCGAGAAGAGGCTACTTGGGAGCTTGAGGATGCGATGAAGAAGAAGTATCCCCGTTTGTTTGAGTATTTTGTTTAAACTTCGAGGACGAAGTTTCTTTAAGGGGGAGAGTGGTAAGGCCCTCGATTTTGTTGCATTATTTTATTTCGTGTAAATAATTCATGTTTGTGTATGCATAGATGTAAATATCTACGTATGTATTAACTAGTTATACTTATGTGTGCATGTGTATAATTAGTTGTAAATAATGTATGAATTGCATGGTGGTAGTGTGTGCATGTAGTATATGTATGGCATGTATTAGTATAAGTTAAGCATGGTTTCTGCATGTTTTGAGTTCTGGCCGAAGGACCCAGTTGGCGTCCACATGGATGGACGCCCATGCTGAGTCAGCGTCCACCTCGATGGACGCCAAGACTTAAGCCAACGTCCATGTATGTGGACGTTAAGATCTCTGACCTTCATGCGTTGCAGACCCCGAAACTCCGGGGCAAGCAAGCCCAGCCATTGGGGAGAAGTCCCCAACGCTATCAGGCCTTCCCATCACCTCTCCGGGGTTCCCCAAACCCCTCTCTATAAACAAACCCTGCTCTAGCACCGAAAAACCTCTCTGACTCTTTGCAAAGAGGGGAGAAAACCCTAGCTCGGAACTGTGCAAAGACTGAACTTTGGAGGCTTCAATCCGGCGATTCAAGGCTTCATCCGGCGACCTACTGCATCAGGAGGGTAGCTGGAACATCGGGGAAGGCTTCCCCAACCGTGGTTTAGCTCCTACACCAACCTAGAACCCGGAGGAGAGCAATTGTGGAGGCTTCTTGGGACTGCCCAAGGAGAGCTTCACCACCATCTTAATCCCTTTGGAGTCTTGTTTAGAGGCAAGTAACCCTCACATTTCGTCCATGTAGATGTCTAGTAGGGTTTTGTTATTTTTACAGATTTTAAATCGAGTCCTGGAACCCCCATTCTTCTTGTCTTTTGGAGCTCGGGTCTGTATTTCTGCACAGACCTAAACTTGACGGCAAGAGCCCTTGCCGCCAAGTTCTTCACTAACGGCCAACGATGTTGCCGTTAAGATCCATTAACGGCCAGACTATGCCGTTAAGATCATCAGGACAGAATAGTGAGCTGTTCTCTCCTTCTATATGAATTTTTTTCGAGGTTCTCGCATGAGGATATATGGTAACCGTACTATGATGTATTATGAATGGTGGTATGTGTGGTGAGGTCCTACAATTTCTGAAATTTGTATGAAGGGTGTCATTTATGAAAAATGCATGTATGATAAAAATCCTAGATCATGTTAGTTTCTGTTTGTGCAACTCGTGAGGATTTGGGTGCCCTAAATTTATGAACCATGTGTGTAGGGGTCAGTCTGTGCCCTGCAATTTCTGAATTTCTCCATGCTCGTATGATTACTGTAAATTTCTGTTCTGAAAATAGAAAACATGCATAGGGTTTGTGAAATTTCCAGTAAATGTGTGTTGTGTAATAAATCCGGGGAAATTCCTGTGATAAGGTATATGTTGGGTTCAGGGTTGAGGTCTGTGAATCTGCTATTCATGTTGTGTTCGGTGTGGAATTGAATTATGGATAATATGAGGCTGAATGTTTTAATTCTGAAAATATATGTAACTCTGAAAAAATTCTGGAAAAATTCATGTAAGATTATAAACCTGAAATGAGTATGTGGTTAAATTTTCATGCTATTCTGATGACTGCAAGGTGTGTTATGAAATTTCATGTGAAAAATGTGATAAATGCATGTTATCATGAATATGACTTAATGATGTATTTTCCAACCTGATTAATGCAATTAGTGAATGTTAATCCCTGTTATCAGTAGCATCATGCTAGGAAAAATAGAGCCATGTGTGTGAAAGAGAGAATGAAAAGGTATGAGGATGTCTTGTGTAAATGTACTAAAATCGGTGTGTGCAATGTGTAAG
>JACBKR010005451.1:0-18147 GCA_014218235.1 Colocasia esculenta | reverse complement strand
CAAAGATTCTGAATATAACAGACTGTCCACTATTCTGTCTAGACTTATTTCTCCTCAATAGAGTGCTTTTGTGAAAGGCAGGGCTATTGTTTGAAAATATTTTTGGCTTAGGGATTAGTTAATACCATAGGAAAAAGAGTAATATTTACTCCGTCTATCAGAGAGTTATTTTATTGCTGGAATAGTCGGGTGATTCATGATGATTGTCTTGGGTGGAGTATGAATCTTCACAAAAAATATGATTAAAGATATAAGTGGAACAAATATATGTATAAGTAAGAAATAAACAGATAATTAAGTAAAATAAGTTTATTTCACCTATATATTTATTAGATATTGATAATATTAATACTATTTCTTATAAGACTTATGTTCCACTCGAAAACACTAAACAAGAGGTCACCCGACTATTCTAGTAAGGCAAAAACTCTTTTGTAAACGGAAGAAAAATATTTCTCTAAGCAAAAAAAAAGAGAGGCAACAATGTTATTCTGAAAATTAGACATGGGTAAGGCTTACGACAGCTTGGAGAGGGATTTTTTGTTGTCAGTTCTTTGGAATTTTGGTTCTTCTGATCATTGAGAGCTTTCATTTATAAACTGATCTCTAATTATTCTTGGTTCTCTATCAGTTTCAATGGTAGAGCGGTTTTTGTAAATTAATCATCCAGAGGGCTTGGTTAGGGAGATCCAATGGCGTCCTAGCTCCTGTTTATTCTAGCTGAGAAAGCATTTAAAAGGAGAGGGGTCTCCAGCTTGGTTCGCTTCGTTGATCAGTCGGTTCTTTCTCCTCTGCTTGATCGGGGATGCCTAGTATGATGTATCACCACCTTTGATACGCCATCGCTTTGGTCTTCTTTCTTCGATCCATGCCAAGTACCTGCGGAACGTGCATTACTCTGAAAGCTCAATTCAAGAAATGCCCGCCATCAAAGGTCTTCGGGCCAGTGGCGGAACCAAAAATAATTAGAAGGGGGACAATTAATATGATAATTGTTCATGGATACTCAAAAAATAAGGGGGGGCAAATATGCTCGATTTGAACAGAGATACTCGATTCGAATACGTTCGCGAACAACTCGTTAAGTAACTCGATAATATGTTCGGTAAAATACTCGATTAGTTACTCATTAATATACTCGAATTATATTAATTTTTATTATAATATAAAAATATTAATATTTATTTATTTTAAAGAATTTTTGTAAGGTACGAAAACTTATGAATACTAAAATGTAAAAGATTAAATGAGGGTTTGTAAATACACAAATTATGAAAGAAAGGAATAGATGAACTAATACACTCGACAAGTAGCTCGAATTCGACTCGGATATTACTTGAATTCGACTTCTTTAGTAAAGTAAAAGAATCAAGCTCAAACAAATAAGCTCGTTTTATAAACGAGTCGAGTATGAGCAAATGTCTACTCGGCTCGTAATAAATTTGTTTAGTTTTTTAATTATATAAATTATAAATATAATTGTTAAATATTTTAAACATTATACTAAAATAATTAAACAAGTAACCTATGAAGGATCTTGGGGTATGACCTTGAAATAGCTAATTTTTGTTGGGTCTATAAATAATTAATTTTTTACTTGTAAATTGAATTGGACTTATATATATATATATATATAATAAAGATACATATATATTTATGTATATATATAATTCACAAATTCAATGGGCTCGTTAAGATACTCGTTAAGAACTCGAACTCAAGAGTATTTAAACGAAACAAGCTTGAACAACTATTTTCAATACTCGATAAAGCTCGAGCTCAACTCGAACTCGATTAAAAATAACGAAACGAGGTTGAGCAGCATAATACTCGGTCGACTCGACTCGTTTGCAGCCCTAGTTCTATATGCATGCGGTTTTGTCACATTTTGTTTTACTTGTGATGATGTATTTAATTTTTCCTATCTCCCCCTTCGATTCTGTGTGATGGAAGGAAAGAGAAAGGCCCCCTTTCCCTGTGCGATGAGGTGGGTAATCCGGTACCAGTGTCATTCACAGAGGATCTGAGCAAACTGAAATCCTCTCCCCAGTTCTTAGGTCACGGCCTGCTGGGAATAGTCTCATAATTAGTCCCCTTTTATTTCATTAATTCTGATTTAAGCTATGATCTGCCTCCCTTCTTACTTATTTGGTCTATATCACGGATAGGATCCCAGATGTTCTTGGGTTAGGTATAACGTGATACCCACGCCTAGTCTTAGGGATTAAATTGGCCCATTTATTATTCTTTCTTTATTAATTTATATGCTGTTCATGTCGGTCTGATTTGAGTCCGCACCATCGCCTCGAATGGCACGGTCTCACTCCATCATCTTCTCTCCCTAAAAAAATTAGTAAGGCGCTGCTGCACTTCTGCAAAGTGCAGAAGTGCAGCCCACAGAGCTGTTTGCCCATGTGACCCAATTTTTAGGTGTCACATGATGCCACATGGACTGTTTGCCCTGTGGGTATGCTAATAGCCCATGTGGTATGCACTTTTGTACTTTGCAGAAGTGCATAAAGTGTTTCTCAAAAAAAATTACAGTGTGCTGAGTACGTTGGTGGTTCCCTTCCATGGTGCATTAAATGCATCTAGCCCCCTTTTTGGACTTGGTCTCTAATCCACTAAGTATTTTATTTCATTTTCTCTTCTTGCTGTGTCTGACGGATCCCATGATGGTCCAACCGAAGTTGGCATCTTTCTGGCACTTCCACCGCCTGCTCAGATTCCTCATTAGCATTTTGACTTTTTAATTACTATCGTCATCTCAGTCGACTGTGATATCAAAACGTACATGTATGACCTGGTGGTCATTGCAACCACCCAATCTTGAATACATGTAATTGGGGAACAGTAAATACCATTTTAATAAATAGAGAAAAACATGTTCTAAGCGCCTTTCTGGTCTCAGCGTATACCGGCTCCTCGTAGGTGTGCCTCAAGAGTTGGTGCCGTGTGCTATGGTGTGATGTCTCCGGCACTCACACCGTTGTTGGCACCGTCTCCATCGTGGTGGACGGATGTCATGCAAACCCCCAAAAACGTGCAAACCAAGGGGAGGTGTTGCCGAATTTTTTGTCTCGAGTCTGGTGTTCATCTGGTCCTATACCGATAATCTCCAAACAATTTTTATACCTACATGGCCGCCGGGTAACTTGCGTTGTGACCCGACACCATCGGCAAATATCGTATCGCCACCGTTTGGCGAACATTGCCCCGTGGGCGTCACCTCAACTTCATAGGTGGACGTATCTGGGTACCACCCCGACATGCGGTGGGCAGGGGTGGTTACCATCAAGTCGATTTCTACCACATTATTGGATTTCCACCAATTTGAATTTTATTTCTTCAGTCGTGATTTCATCGGCTTGTGGTATATTTATGCATGGTGGTGCGAATGAGGCGAATGAACGCCAGTATGTTGTACAATGTACGATCAATGCATCAAACACGAGAACTAATAAATGAGCTAAATAATGGAAGTAATAATGGCAATAATAAATGGACAATAATAATAATAATTGAATAGAAATCACAAGTAATGAAATAATAGATGAAAACATAACAATGGTTAGGGCCTTCATGATGGTCTCAGGTTGCTTTGGAACGGAACTAAATGTCTCCATTGTGTGCTCGGATTCGGCTACATTAGTTAGGACGATCTCTATGGGGCGGCTACTCACTGGGCTATCTTCCCTTGTGGTGTGGATACGCTCTATGCTGCAAATTCTGAAGCTCAGCTCGTTCACACTTTTCGGGAGGGGTAATCAAGTGGCGGACTTACTTGCCTCACATGCTTGTGCGAATATGAGCAATTCTATTTTTCTATCTCCGAATCTGCCTATTCTGGCTAGGGGGGCTTTGACTTTGGACAAAGTTGGGCTCCCCAATTTCAGGCCATGAGTTGCTTGGGTTTGTTGCTTAGTGCTTTGAGTTCGGGTGTATTTTACTTTTCCCGGGAGGTTGTTTTGTACTGGCGTCGGTGTCAAACCATAGTCTCAATTTTTGGAAATAAAATTGTATCCATTGGTTGATCGTCTAGTGGAGTGAGAACATCTCATCCCCTGGGTTGAGTGCACTCTTCTCCTCTGGTCGATGACCATTTGGATAGTTTATTAAAAAAAAAAGATGAAAACATTACCAGACATTAACATAACAAAAAAAAAACAACAAACAGGATAATGATAATAATAAAAGAAATGCTAACAACAAAAAAAACAATAAATGGGGCAAAGACAATAAACAAAAAAATGATGAAAGCAATATCCAGATTATCAAATAAATTATCGGTAAAAAAAAAATAAGAAATGGGGAGCTGCCAACCAAGGCCACCTTCAGCTTTTCTTGTGCCCATGCACAGGCCACGGTTCAGCCTTCACATACATACACAAGCCTTGCTTATGCATAAGCGCCCATGGCAGGCCGCCATTCAGCATATGCACACCCACACCAGGCCGCCGTTCAGCCTACCCACACATGCACACACGCACAGGCTTTTATCCCCCCCCCCCCCCCCCCCCCCATTTGATCAGCGATTCAAAAGATGGGAACAATTGAAGAATAAATAACAAAAATAACAACAGGGAAAAAAACAGTAAAAAAAATGTGAATGAAGCAAACTATCAAAATTGAATAAATATGATAACTTGAACAAAAGGGGCACAATAAATTTTAAGTCAAATAATTAAAAGACATGAAAATTTCAAATTAAATCTAATAACATAAGATAAATGCAAAAAATGATGACTTCACAAATTCAAAGTTAAATTTAAATAAAACAATCTCAAACAAAAGAAGCCAAATCAAATAACTCCGGGTTAAACATCTTAATCCAAATAAATTATGAACTCAAATAAATCAAGAGAAATAAATGAAAAGACATTTGAAATCAAATAGAGTTCCACATCAAAATAAGTAAACAAATTTAAATCAATTCAAAAGACCAACAGACAAAAAGGCAATCCAATAAAAGATCGAACATGATAAAATGCAAAAGACTAAAAGAAAACAAACCAAATCAAATAATGTTGAAACCAACTCAACTCCTTAAATAATCCTGAAATATAAAGAATGCGTCGAGTGTTAAATTTGGTCGTCTCGCGTTAGGCGCAACTAATTTACATCTTTACGCATATTTTATCGGATGTTTCCGCTAAAGTTCACGAGACTCTTTATTCTGGCGATTAATCAAGAGTTTTCCTCTTAGAGAGATGTAATTAACGTCGTTGTGTTTAGGCAACGACAGGATCTTGGTCCCGACCTAATCTTCACTTCGTTTGACGAAGTCAAACGGTGCGCACAATAGACCTAAAGTTCTTCGACTCTCGAAGGCAGAACACATGTTGTCACCTCGGTGACTGGCACGCTGCGCTATGCAAATTATCGATTCATCTCACGTCGCCATCGCTCAAGTAGCATTTGACGGGACTTGGATTAGCAATACGCATCCATGAGAACATGATAAAAGAACTTTAAATTTTAAAATATTATAATGGATCCACAAAATCCATTTCCACAACGTGGCACGCCGGTGGGACCAAACTTCCTTCATCTCTTCGCCAGAATAGAAAGCCTTGTGGCCTCTATATTCAATACTGACTGTGGTTTGAACTAAACTGCAGGTGACTACAGACCCATGGGTGCAGTGCGTTTTGGACCGCAAATTGTTTGGGACCACGCCCGATATGGCTATCTTGTTGTGCCGACTTGCTTTGGAGATTTTCCTCTGGTGGTCGAATTCACCAACTTTTTGGGGGTTGTTTTCGTCCATGTGCTGCACAACAACACTGATGAGATAGCTGAAGAGACACCAGAGACAGTCAGTTGCCAGGTGCATCATATGGATCGTGGCAATGGAGAATCGACAAGGGACCCACGGGGCATCAAGCTAGTGCTGGGGAAGGCTACAACTACTACTCCCAACAAGGCACGTGTCTCTGGCTCTGAAAAGAGCATGCTAGTTGGCAACATTAGAATCCATCTGCAGACGGCCTTGCTGTGTTGGAACCAAATCAAGTGGTGCCAACTGTGCCAACAAGAAATTCCTTCCATGCATTAGAAGGAAAGAGAGAAATGTACAACACCTTGAAAAGCAAATTGGCCCCAAAGCCAATTATATTCAAGCAAGTTTGGGTGCCCAAGAAGACCCAAGCCCTTCAACCAGTGGAGCAAAAACATGACAAAGACAATGAAACAAATGCAAAGGGCAAAATAGATGTTGATCAGCTAGCTCCAACACCTCCTATGCCAGTGTTCAAATCTTATGCACGGCAAGGGACTATTTTTTGCTGCACTGCATACCACAACAAGGCAGCCAATCTGGAGTGTTTGGCTCACATGCCCTTGCTGCAGAGGAGGGGTCCAATATTTGTCCCTTCATTTATACGAGAATCTGATGAGATAATCAGACTATGTCCAGTCATTTCTATGATCTGTCAAAACCTTCCCGGGAAGCGGTCAAGGGTGGTCTATCATATTGTAAAGATAGAAATGAAAATGAGAAAGAAAAAGGAAGAGGAAAAGATAGCGACAAAGGAAAAGAATATGAGAAAAGAAATAGAAGAGAAAAATCAAAAGAAAATGAGAAAATGCAAAGAAAAGAAAGAGCGAAAATAGTTGAAAAGAGAAAAGAAAGAGAAAGAGAAATTTGTGGTGAGCCACTGGCTCAGGGAAATGGTGCATTGCGCATTCTCCCCTATTATATGGCTAGCATGTCTTGCCGATGTGGGGTTCTCTCTGAAGAAGAAGGGGCACCACCCAAATTCACTAAAGAGCTAGATTCTCTTGCCAGAAGAAGAAAGACTGGCAGCAACACTCCAGTACTCACAGGAGCGACTGCAGCGTCTATATGTCTGAAGAAGACAGCAAGTGGCCACCTATTTCCCTTATAGGGGCCTCAACCCAGGCAACGACTGATGCAACTAGCATGCCTACATGTGACCCTGAGGTGAATATTGTTACAAAATATATCAACAGGAAATAGAGATGTTGCGAAAGCAGATTGAAGAAAGAGGTACACACACCTCTGCACCAAAAGAAGTTCAGGGTATGGTCGAAGCAACCCCAAGGCGATACCATTCCACCCCGGACTGCCAACACAATGACCCATCCAGGTCGCACTGGGGGCACCCACTCCTCCATTCATGTCAAATGATTCCAGAGTAGTTAGGAGCATGTCCAGCAACATGCCAAGGGTCTTCGAGAGGTCACAAGAAAAAAGGCCAACCATGCAGTCGGCCCATCTCCATCCGAATCTTGCAGATCCAACACTACTATGTGGTTTGATGGAGCTGGCAGAAAAGGCAACAACTCTACTAGACTAATTGTAGGTATAAAAAAGATTTACCTAGGTTATAAGTAAAAATTTACTAACATTAATATTAATAGTAGGTATAAATCTATAGTCTCTCAAATTTTTTCCCGCCTCAATTTTCTGTCGGCACCAAAACTTATAGGACAAATACCACGTTTGATTGGCTCGTAGGAATTTAGAGTTTTATACCTACAACATTTAATAAATATTAATTATTAAATATATTTAGCTTCAACGTGGTCGTAATCCTATTCGTCCGCGTACCACCAGACCCATGCTGCCGCAATCTTCCCCTGCCGTTGGCCAGCACAATGTCACAACGATCTACCCCCTCCGTTGGCTGCGCGACGCTACCACGATCTCTCCTCGCCCCGTGCAAACCTCAATATTCCCATCGTCCACGACGTGATCTCCCCATCTTCTCCTCAGATCTTCCCTGACGGTGTCGGGAGAAGCAGAGGTGGAGCACCTGGAGCTCCGCGGCGATCCACGGAACACAGTACAAGCAACGCGGACGGATACCTGCGTGGACCACTACACCTCTTAAACACGGACCCCCGGTCAAGGAAGGAAACCCCAAGCGGCGATCTCTTTCGGTAGCACCATTGGAGATGTTAGTTATGGATGTCCTCAAGCCAATCATAACTTGTACAATCTTGTTCTTTGATAATAATAATAAGGCTTTTATATTCATTATGTGTAATTCGTTTATCGTTTCATTATGAAGTCCATGAATATGCGCAATGGATATTAATTATGATGAGATCATAACAATGAGATTAATATCTTTAAACGTATATTCTTAATTGTTCCTAGTCGGAGGATATCCGAGAAGGACATCGGATATCCGGTTAGACTAGTACAGGTTGCACCTGCTCATATGATGAGGGTGACTGGTCTCATAGTCACTTGTGTGGAGACACTAAGGTGAATCTGTAGGTGCTCATTGGAGAATGAGTTCACTGAACTGATCCGTTATGAATCGCTGGATGGTAATGTTACCTAACTGTCAACCAGCTAGATTCATTGTCACAGTGGCGTGATTGGTCCTTAGACCTGAGACACCAAGGACACCTTGTTGGTGGACTTCTGGGTTTGACCTTGACTTATAGATCTCTAGCCATGAGGTCTTAATCAGTTAAGTGATCGGATCTAGCGGAATACCTTCGAAGGTGATTGTGTGGTCAATAGGATCGCTCGCTCTCGGTAATAGGAGAGTGAATGCTCTACGGAAGGATGCCTGATAGTCCCTGGCCAGGGCAAGACTACTTATCAGAAAAGGAGTTTTCTGATATGTTATGCGGCATCTAAACCAAGTGAGTACACACATTAGGGTTTGACAGTTGACCATACCCTAAGTGCACTCGGGAGCATTGTACGAGCGAAGGATTAAAGTCACGTGGTAACTGATGATACAAAAGGTTCCTTGAATGGGTTGCTGAACCCCAATGCTTTCCAGGATCAAGTGGTGTTGCTTGGCACCCAACTTGATTGGAAGCCGGTCAATTATCGTGAGACGATAATTGATTGTGTAATAATTAATATGAGATGTTAATTAATTACCATAAGTCAATAAAGAGTTATTGAGCTTAATGGGCTGAAAACTGGACTAGCAGTTGGGCCTAGAGGGTCACACGCATAAGAGTTCCGAGCAGACTGGGCAAGGTGTTCTTTATAGACAATGACTGGGTTTTTGTGAAAAACCGCGGTGTCTATAAATATAGCTGAGAGTTAAACCCTGGGCCAAGCTCCAGGCTTAACCCTGGCCGCCCCCTCCTCTCTCTCTCCCAGGGCGCCCCCCACCCTCTCTCTCCTCTCTCCGGCACATGGTGGAGCTGAGATCCGGGAGACGCGTGGAGAACGAGGAGATCCCGTCTGCGTCCGGAGCTCGCGTGGATACGTCTAGAGGCCGGACACTTGAACGGCTTGAAGCACCGGCGCCTCCTGCGCCACCTCCTCCCGGATTCGGGAGTTACGCAACCCCGCAAAGGTAAAGATGAGATCTGCCTGTGCGTGGTTTACCGATTTAGTTCGATTCCGACGGCGGCAACGATATCTACCTGAGGGATTCGCGTTTCCGCTGCGCTCTATACGAAACCTTACAGTGGTATCAGAGCCAGGTTGCTGGTACGTTCGGAATCGGCGTCTCATGTATGATATTTCATGTGTTTTGTCGATTCGCGTTGTGCACAAGTCGCCAATTTTGTCGTGTTCGTGGGTCGCACATGGGATGTGCACTTGCCGCTTGGTACATGGAAGGTGTTCCTGGTACCAAGGGCTTCCCGAAGAACCCCTCGTGCCATCGTTTGGCCACCCGTGGAGGTCGTACGGGCGCCTGCAAAGTGCGCCGTCGCACTGGTTGTAGCTCTTGGACAGTCCAAGAAGTGGCGATTTGCAGGTTTGTAGGGTTTTCGGGGTTTTCTGGGTGCCAGGGAGAAGGGCGGCGAGGTCCGGCGCCGGCGGCGCCCTCCGCGGCCGCCCGGGGCGGCGCGGTGCCCCCCACCTCGGCGAGCCCTAACGGGCGGAGGGGGCGACCCCGCGGGTCGCCCGCGGGCCCTGGGCCGGGTGACTTCCCGGACCCAGGGCGGGGCCCGGGCCACCCGCGCGGGTGGCCCGCGCGCCCCACCGGATCCGGTTGGACCGATCCGTCCCCCTCCCCTTTAATTTTTAAAATTGTTTTAATTGTTTTTAAATTGTTTAAAAACATTTAAACAGGTTTTAAAATCCCAGAAAATTCTGAAAATTATTTTGAGAGTTTTAAAGGTGTTTAGATCTCTGTAAATTAATTTCAGTTATTGACCCATTGCTTAATTAGTTTAAGGAAAATCTAAAATTGTTTTAGTTATTCCTACTATCTAATTAAAGCATGTTAATTGATTTAGAAATGTGATTTTAAATTAATTAACTGTACATCTTGGCGACTTCATGCAGTAACGCTGAATGACGTTTTATCTAATGTTGATTAGATGATATCCATGTTAGCTAAATTGTTTAGTTAAATGGTTTTCAAAATATAATTATTATATTTTGAAGTAAAATATTTCAGAAGTAATTATGTGATAATTGCTTGTTGATGCATGTGATGTGTGTGGATGGATGGTCATGGACTTAGATATCATGTGATGATGTTATGGTTAATGGCAAATGATGTAATTTATGAGGACTGCGTGCCTCCCTCTCTCCCTCTATTAAATCCGGGTTGTACATTCTATCTCCCTCCTGTTATGTACTCCCCTTGACTTGTTCAAGGTTTCTTATTATTATCTGATGTACATTTATGGGCCTGCGAGCCCAATTTAAATATTACTTGTAATTTTAAGAAGCGGATTGGCGGAGATGGAGGAGAGTACCATGCAGGACCTTCATGGAGATAAAGTTACATCAAGCTAAAGCATCAGATGCGGGGCTGCCATTTGTTCACCATTTTGTGGATTACCAACTGGCTCTGGTAATGCCACTCTAGGTTAAAGTCCATGATCATCCATCGTATTTCTTCATATATTTGATATGTGTGGAATGTGCTATGATATATATAATTAAATATATGATATTCCAAATTCTATATATCAATAGCACGCAGATATAGAGACCAAGATAAAATATGTCAAAATCCCTCCTCGTTCAAACTTTAAGCCGTAGCGTAATCATTTAGAATGAATTACGTGGCCCTCCATCATTATAGTTTTAGGATTGCCATTAGATCGGGCAAGTTTGTTGTGCTATCCACAAGGCTTGTCAAGTCTAATGACAGACTAAAACTATGGCATGATGATGCCTTAACGGGGTAGAGGACCGGTGTAGCTTTGTTGTGCTATCCACAAGGGCTACATCCAAATCTATGCTCGTTACGTAATGATGGTATTGCTTAGACTGGATTTAATGACTTGTTGTGCTATCCACAAGGTCATTAAAATTCAGGGGCCAAAATAAGATCGGATATTGCAAGAGTTGCAAGTGTCAAGGGTTGACCGCTTTCAGATCATAGTATGGTTTGTTGTGCTATCCACAAGATCATGCTATGAGTCTGTGAGATTCCGATCCCCACTAGGAGACCGTCGGTGTCTCCCATTCTGTATATCTGAGGGTTATACAGTCTGCCGGAAAATAGTGGGAGCTAATCTTGATTAAAGTCCTAATCTAGATTTAATTATTATTATGAACATCTGCTAATGTCTTTACATTTCCTTTATAGGCAAAAATGTCGTCAGGTAACCCACTCCGTGGCATACTGGATGCCAACAGATTGACAGGCCCGAACTACTCGGATTGGCTCAGAAACCTGAAGATTGTCCTCAGGTCTGAGCGCATTGCCTATGTCCTGGAGGGTGAGATCCCAGCTGAACCACCCCTTGATGCACCTGAAGGGGAAACGCTTGAGTTTGCGAAGTGGAAGGAGGATTCCACTGGCCCAATGCTACATGCTTGCCTCAATGAGCAATGAGTTGCAAAGGCAGCATGAGAACATGGATGCTAGATCCATCATGCAGCACTTGCAAGAGCTCTTTGAAGAGCAGAGCAGGGTGGAGAGATATGAGATATCCAAGGCCCTGTTCAGAGCTCGCATGGCAGAGGGGTCTTCAGTACAGACTCATGTGCTGAAGATGATAGAGTGGATTGAGAGGCTCGAGGGGCTTGGTTTTCCTCTTGACAAGGAACTAAGCACGGACCTCATTCTCCAGTCACTTCCAGATTCATATTCCCAGTTATTGTGAACTTCACAATGAACAAGATTGAGGTGAGTTTAGCTGAGATGCTCAACATGCTGAAGACTGCTGAGGGCAACCTTAAGAAGGAAAAGCCCACTGTTCTCATGGTTGGAAAGTCCAACAAGAAGAGGAGAGCAGGGCAAGCTTTAAGAAAGGCAATGCAAAGAAGCAGTCCAAGCAAAAACAAAAGAAGGACATAAGCAAAGGGGAAGGAAAAGGGCGAGTGCTTCCACTGCAAGGTAAAAAGGACAATAGAAAAGAAATGCAAGGACTACCTTGCAATGAAGGCTCATGAGAAGCAGAAGCTTGGGGCAGCTTCAGGAAAAGAAAGTTGTTTCTTGTTTAGACAGAAGTAATACAAGTTTACCATTGAGAACAATAGTTGTTCAGTATTTGAGAAATAAACTAGTTGCTTTAGCAAATTTGGTGAATGGTTTGTATCTACTTGATGTTCTTATGAAAATCTCCATGTTGATGTTTCTCCTAAGAGAAGTAAGAATAGTGTGAACACTGCCTACTTGTGGCATTGTAGGCTTGGTCACATTGGCGAGAATAGGCTTCAAAAGTTGCATAAGAATGGATACTTAGATCCATTTGATTATGAATCATATGCAACTTGTGAATCCTGTTTAATGGGTAAGTTGACCAAATCTCCATTTAGTGGACATGGAGATAGGGCCAAGGACATATTGGAACTAATACATTCGGATGTATGTGGTCCAATGTCTACCCAAGCCAAGGGTGGCTACTCATACTTCATTACATTCACGGATGACTACTCAAGGTTCGGATTTGTTTACTTAATGAAGTACAAATCTGAAGCCTTTGGGAAATTCCAAGAATTTAAGAATGAAGTTGAGAAACAAACTGGAAAGAGTATTAAAATCCTACGGTCAGACCGAGGAGGTGAATACTTAAGTACAGAGTTCACACAATTCTTAAAGGACAATGGTATCCTTTCTCAATGGACTCCTCCCTATACACCACAGATGAATGGTGTATCGGAAAGGAGAAATCGTACCTTGTTGGACATGGTGCGATCCATGATGAGCCGTTCACAGTTACCAGTTTCCTTATGGGGATATGCGCTAGAGTCAGCGGCATATCTACTGAACAGGGTTCCCAGTAAATCTGTGTCTTCTACTCCATATGAGATATGGAAGGGTAGAAAGCCTGATTTTAAACATGTTAAAATCTGGGGCTGTCCTGCCCACGTGAGGAGACATGACCCAGATAAACTGGAATCCAGAACCGATAAGTGCAGGTTGTTGGATACCCAAAAGAAACGTTTGGGTACTACTTTTACCATCCTGGTGAACAAAGAGTGTTTGTCGCCAGGAGAGCTGTCTTCTTGGAAGAGGAGTACCTTACCCAAGAGGACAGTGGGAGTAAAGTAGATCTAGAAGAGGTTCTAGATCCACAAATTGTGCAAAGTCCACCAGGTGAACATCGGTTCCGGAACCTGTTCAGGAATATACACACATTCAGCGTAGGTCTGGTAGAGTACCTAGACAGCCTGAAAGATATGTTGGACATATCAGTGAAGGCATGTCTTTTGATGAGGATGGTGATCCAAAGACCTACCAAGAGGCTGTTGATTGTCCTCAGTCAGGGAAATGGCGAGATGCCATGAATTCTGAGATGCAGTCCATGTACACCAACCAAGTTTGGAACTTGGTAGACTTGCCCGAAGGTATTGTACCTATTGGGTGCAAGTGGATCTTTAAGAGAAAGATCGGTGCAGATGGACAGATCGACACTTATAAGGCAAGGTTGGTGGCAAAGGGGTATCGTCAAAGGCAAGGAATTGACTATGACGAAACTTTCTCACCAGTTGCCATGATAAAGTCGATCAGAATTCTTCTTGCCATTGCTGCATACTTTGATTACGAGATCTGGCAGATGGATGTAAAAACCGCTTTCCTTAATGGAAACATTGAGGAGGAAGTGTATATGATACAACCTGAGGGTTTTACATCCAAAGAGTGTCCAGACAAAGTATGCAAGCTTCAAAGATCCATCTATGGATTGAAGCAAGCTTCTCGTAGTTGGAACATAAGGTTTGATGAGGCTATCAATCTTATGACTTCATTAAGAATGAAGATGAACCATGTGTGTATAAGAAAGTCAGTGGGAGTGCTATCACTTTTCTCGTACTTTACGTTGATGACATCTTACTCATTGGGAATGATGTAGGGATGTTATCATCAGTAAAGGTTTGGTTGTCAAAGAACTTCTCCATGAAGGATTTGGGAGAAGCATCCTACGTATTGGGAATACGTATCTATAGAGATAGATCTAAGAGGATGCTTGGCTTGACCCAATCCATGTACATAGATACCATTGTCAAAAGGTTTGGCATGGAAAATTCCAAGAGAGGTCTCATACCTATGAGACATGGGATTATTCTCTCTAAGGAGCAGTCTCCTAAGACTCCTGAAGAGAGGGCAGCCATGGATAGAGTCCCCTATGCCTCGGCTATAGGGTCTATCATGTATGCCATGATATGTACAAGGCCTGATGTGGCATTTGCTCTAAGTGTTACGAGCAGATATCAGGCAAATCCAGGTGAAACACACTGGATGGCTGTGAAATGTATCCTTAAGTACTTGAGAAGGACTAAGGATATATTTCTGGTCTATGGAGGAGGGGACTTGAAACTCGGGCATATGACTCGAGTTTCCAGTCGGATCCAGATGATAGCAAGTCTACATCTGGATTTGTGTTCACTTTGAACGGGGGTGCAGTGAGCTGGAAGAGTTCCAAGCAGGAAACCACTGCAGACTCGACGACAGAAGCTGAGTACATTGCTGCAGCTGAAGCCGCCAAGGAGGCAGTGTGGATGAAGAAGTTCATCACCGACCTTGGTGTGGTGCCAGGTGACTCTGATCCGATCCCATTGCTGTGTGACAACAATGGGCCATTGCGCAAGCGAAAGAGCCGCGGTCTCATCAGAAGTCGAAGCACATTCTGAGGCGATTTCACCTGATCAGGGAGATAATCACTAGAGGAGATGTACTGGTGGAAAGAGTTCCTTCAGTCGACAACATTGCAGATCCATTGACGAAGCCTCTGTCTCAAATTGTGTTTGAGCGCCACCTAGAGTCTATGGGTTTAAGACATAAAGGTGATTGGCTTTAGTCCAAGTGGGAGATTGTTAGTTATGGATGTCCTCAAGCCAATCATAACTTGTACAATCTTGTTCTTTGATAATAATAATAAGGCTTTTATATTCATTATGTGTAATTCGTTTATCGTTTCATTATGAAGTCCATGAATATGCGCAATGGATATTAATTATGATGAGATCATAACAATGAGATTAATATCCTTTAAACGTATATTCTTAATTGTTCCTAGTCGGAGGATATCGAGAAGGACATCGGATATCCGGTTAGACTAGTACAGGTTGCACCTGCTCATATGATGAGGGTGACTGGTCTCATAGTCACTTGTGTGGAGACACTAAGGTGAATCTGTAGGTGCTCATTGGAGAATGAGTTCACTGAACTGATCCGTTATGAATCGCTGGATGGTAATGTTACCTAACTGTCAACCAGCTAGATTCATTGTCACAGTGGCGTGATTGGTCCTTAGACCTGAGACACCAAGGACACCTTGTTGGTGGACTTCTGGGTTTGACCTTGACTTATAGATCTCTAGCCATGAGGTCTTAATCAGTTAAGTGATCGGATCTAGCGGAATACCTTCGAAGGTGATTGTGTGGTCAATATGGGATCGCTCGCTCTCGGTAATAGGAGAGTGAATGCTCTACGGAAGGATGCCTGATAGTCCCTGGCCAGGGCAAGACTACTTATCAGAAAAGGAGTTTTCTGATATTGTTATGCGGCATCTAAACCAAGTGAGTACACACATTAGGGTTTGACAGTTGACCATACCCTAAGTGCACTCGGGAGCATTGTACGAGCGAAGGATTAAAGTCACGTGGTAACTGATGATACAAAAGGTTCCTTGAATGGGTTGCTGAACCCCAATGCTTTCCAGGATCAAGTGGTGTTGCTTGGCACCCAACTTGATTGGAAGCCCGGTCAATTATCGTGAGACGATAATTGATTGTGTAATTAATTAATATGAGATGTTAATTAATTACCATAAGTCAATAAAGAGTTATTGAGCTTAATGGGCTGAAAACTGGACTAGCAGTTGGGCCTAGAGGGTCACACGCATAAGAGTTCCGAGCAGACTGGGCAAGGTGTTCTTTATAGACAATGACTGGGTTTTGTGAAAAACCGCGGTGTCTATAAATATACGCTGAGAGTTAAACCCTGGGCCAAGCTCCAGGCTTAACCCTGGCCGCCCCCTCCTCTCTCTCTCCCAGGGCGCCCCCACCCTCTCTCTCCTCTCTCCGGCACATGGTGGAGCTGAGATCCGGGAGACGCGTGGAGAACGAGGAGATCCCGTCTGCGTCCGGAGCTCGCGTGGATACGTCTAGAGGCCGGACACTTGAACGGCTTGAAGCACCGGCGCCTCCTGCGCCACCTCCTCCCGGATTCGGGAGTTACGCAACCCCGCAAAGGTAAAGATGAGATCTGCCTGTGCGTGGTTTACCTTTAGTTCGATTCCGACGGCCGGCAACGATATCTACCTGAGGGATTCGCGTTTCCGCTGCGCTCTATACGAAACCCAGTGGTATCGAGCCAGGTGATGTACGTTCGGAATAGCGTCTCCTGTATGATATTTCATGTGTTGTGTCGATTCGCGTGTGCACAGGTGGCCAATGTTGTCGTGTTCATGGGTCGCACATGGATGTGCATTTGCCGCTTGGTACATGGAAGGCGTTCTTGGTACCAAGGGTTCCCGAAGAACCCTGTGCCATCGTTGGCCCACCCGTGGAGGTCGTCGGGCACTGCAAGTGCCGCGTCGCAATGGTGGTAGCTTCTTGGACAGTCCAAGAAGTGGCAGATTGCAGGTTTGTAGGGTCATTTTCGGGGTTTTCTGGGTGCCCAGGTAGAAGGGAGGCGAGGTCCGGCGCCGGGCGTCGCCCTCCGCGGGCGCCGGGGCGGCGCGGGCCCCCCCCCCCCCCGCCGCGGCCCTGCGAACAGGGCGGCGGCGGCCTAGGGCTCGCCCCGGGCTAGCCCTAGCGGGCGGAGGGGGCGACCCGCGGGTCGCCCGGCGGGCCCTGGGTCCGGTGACTTACCGGACCCAGGGCGGGGCCCGGGCCACCCCGCGGGTGGCCCGCGCGCCCCACGGATCCGGTTGGACCGGATCTGGTCCCCCCCCCCCCCCCTTCCCCCTTAATTTTAAAAATTGTTTTAATTGTTTTAAATTGTTTAAAAACATTTAAACAGGTTTTAAAATCCCAAAAAATTATGAAAATTATTTTGAGTTTTTAAAGGTGTTTAGATCTCTGTAAATTAATTTTCAGTGTGTTTGACCCATTGCTTAATAGTTTAAGGAAAATCAAAATTGTTTTAGTTATTCCTACTATCTAATTAAAGCATGTTAATTGATTTAGAAATGTGATTTTAAATTAATTAACTGTACATCTTGGCGACTTCATGCAGTAACGTGAATGACGTTTATCTAATGTTGATTAGATGATATCCATGTTAGCTAAATTGTTTAGTTAAATGGTTTTCAAAGTTATTATTATATTTTGAAGTAAAATATTTCAGAAGTAATTATGTGATAATTGCTGTTGATGCATGTGATGTATGTGGATGGATGGTCATGGACTAGATATCATGTGATGAATGTTATGGTTAATGGCAAATGATGTAATTTATGAGGACTGCGTGCCTCCCTCTCTCCCTCTATTAAATCCGGATTGTACATTCTATCTCCCTCTGTTATGTACTCCCCTTGACTTGTTCAAGGTCTTATTATTATCTGATGTACATTTATGGGCCTGCAAGCCAAATTTAAATATTACTTGTAATTTTAAGAAGCGGATTGGCGGAGATCGAGGAGAGTACCATGCAGGACCTTGCTGGAGATAAATTACATCAAGCTAAAGCATCAAATGCGGGGCTGCCATTTGTTCACCATTTTGTGGATTACCAACTGGCTCTGGTAATGCCACTCTAGGTTAAAGTCCATGATCATCCATCGTATTTCTTCATATATTTGATATGTGTGGAATGTGCTATGATATATATAATTAAATAT
>JACBKR010005450.1:0-18268 GCA_014218235.1 Colocasia esculenta | reverse complement strand
CCGATCGCGGGGTCGCGACTAGAGACGCGACGGTGCGGGGGGTCGCGACAGCACTGCCCACGTGCATGGAAATGCATGGGCTGTCGCGGCGGCCTAACCCGTCGCGACTAGAGTCGCGGCGCCACGATGCGTCGCGACAAGGAATCCGAATTATTTTGGATTATTTATAGGAGTCACGCTCCCTAGGGACTCTCTCAATGATAGATTTCGGGATTTTAAAAGCATTTTATGGATTAAATGGGCTCAAATCAAGGCAAATGATGGGCTCAAGGTGAGTGACCAATTAGGGGCCCACTAAGATAACAAGAATGTGGTTCACCCATAGCCATAATCGGGTGTCTACAACATCATTGCACTTACCACTTGCATCATGGACACTTACCACGTGACTTTTCACATGTCACATTACTTTATTCACCTTTTATAACTTAAGTTGCCATGACACATATTCCTAACTACCAACTAGAGGAAAAATTAACACATAGCACATTTCACATTCACATATCACCTATTCATCACCTAGGCAATGTGGTGACAATCTAGGTAACTGCGCAGAACCGGGAGAAGCCCTCTCCACCCTAACCAGTGGAACTTGTCCACCTCCAGGATTTCATCCTAATGCCCTTAGGATATATTTCACATACGTTGAGCTTTCCATAGGGACTTTTCTATGGTACGGCTCTTAGACCCTATGTGTAGTGTCAATCTCGGCCCAATTTACAGATTAATCATATTATCATACTTTGTCACATTTTACTCGCTTATATACATACTTTAATCCCTTTTTCATTCAATTTGCATAACATTTACATTCCAGTTTACAAAATTCTCTCTTACTGTTTAATAATGATAAGCAACCTAAAACAAGATATTAACATGCTGTTAACCCTTGATTTACACATAATTAAACCTAAAACATGCTAAACTGGCTATTTTCTCATTTAAAACCATAACAGTACCTACTCTCATCAAAACATCATGAAATTTTTATAACAACTTAAAAATAGCAAACATATCATATTCTCAATTTTATAGATTTTTTTGAGTAGTAATTATATTTATAATAATTAAAATAATTACAGGTGTGTTGCTCACTAATTCTCTTAAGTAGAATTACAATATAACAGTCAAATCTAACAGTGCCAATGCGTAAATATAGTCATCACATGATTGCAGAAAATTCATGAAACCCTAACTCACAGCTGACCTATTTACACAGATTAAACATGGTCATTTTATGCTCATAGTTCAATTATCAGAATTTTAATAATAACACAAATCATGAAAATTAGTAAAAACTCATGACATGACCTACTGATCACCTCTAACCCCACATAAAATTTACATCATGCTCACATACCCAGAAATCAAATAAATATCTTAAAGAAGATCAAACAGCAGTTTTCAGAACACTGCGGAACTTGGCGCACAATGTTGGCCGCCTACTGAGTCAACTGCACAATCTCCTGCCACCAACACATGATCTTGGTGGCACAGATGTTGCCGCCAATATCCTGCTAGCAGACTACACATACAGCATACACATGCGAGGGAAATTGGAGGTTCCAGGACACGAGGAAAAATATGGAAAAATGCTGGGACCTTAAGGGACATGTGTAGGATTGATACATAGGTTACTTGCCTCTAAATAAATCCAAGATGATCAAGATTCGTCGGTGAAGCCCTCCTCGGCCAGAACAAGAGGGTACTCAAAATCTCATCAGATCTGGTTCTCCTGTTGATGCAGATGGTTCCTCAGAGTTGGGAGTGCTTCTCCTATGTATAGACTATCTCCCAGTCATAGTAGATCTCCAAAGAACTCCTCATGTCACCGGATCCAAGTCTTCAAAGTTCAGCTTTTCTCCACAGGAACCCTAGCTTTTCCAATCACCCAAAAAGACTTGGCATGGCCAGAATAGGGTGTTTTTATAGGGTTGGGTAGGTTGGGTACGCACTATGGCTGGTCTCCTACGGTTTGGGATGGGTTTCCTAAACTGGAACCGAGCAAAACGCGAGCATTACCAATCTGGAACTGTTACACAGGAGGAAACTTGACATCCACATCTGGTGTAGTCAACAGGAGGTTGGCGTCCAGATATGGTGCTGCCTACACAGTGCTTGGCGTCCATCGATCTGGACGCCAATCACAGGCATGCAGTCAGCGGCACAGTGTTGGCCGCCAATAGCATATCTTGGCCAAAACACAGATACGCATCCAAGTAAACGTACAATTACTCCCCAACATTGTAGTGTGTGCAGAAATACATTTATATGCATTCACCATATAAACTACATGCATTACATATTATTTATTTAGATATAACTTGTACTAATCTTAATTAAAGATCACATGCACAAAATAACACACACACACACACACACACACACACACACACACACACACACACACACACACCACACACACACAACACACACACACACACACACACACCACACACACACACACACACACACACACACACACACACACAACTACATGCTTTATGCATGAACGTATAAATGCAATACACACACTATTATTTAGGTATCATACATGTCATAAACAATTAATGGGTATTGAAATAAGTAGATATCATATGCACAACGTTAAACATATACATCTATATGTGTACAAAGCATAATTAAATACAACATGCATGGATTTACATAAAATACATGCTTATAATATTTTGATATATTTATATAGGCACCGTATTATTTAAGTACTATATACTCTATAAACAATTTAACATGCCTAGAAACAGATAATTATCATTTGCACAAGATTAACATATGCATGGAATGATTAAATATAACATGTACATGGATATTAAGATAATGCATGCACACTTAAAGATATACATGTACGAAAAATAACTAACATGCACTTATAAGGTATATAACAATACTTACCTATCATATGCACAATATTATTTAAGTACTATATATGTTGTAGACAACTTAATGTGTATAGAATTAGATAGATATCACATGCATAAGATAACATACATATATACACATGTACAACGTATATTTACACACAATATCCATGGGATAAATAGTATAATATGCACTTCAATGGTTAGATAGTATACGCACAGTATTATTAAGATGCAATATACAATAAGTTAAATAGGAATAATCTATACGACAATAATCAATTTGCATATGCACCCTTGAATTGACATATACATATACATACATATATATATATATATATATATATATATATATATATAATATATATATATATTATATATATATATATATATATATATATGTACACATCTACACAACATAGTTACATATATTGTACATGAAATAAGTAAATACAATATGTACCTCCATAATTTGATTCAACATGCACCTATATACACATTACATGTAATAAAATTAACTCATATATACCTAAGATGTATAGCAAAATTCACATATTTGCATGCACACATTACTTAAATATACTATGTATGGTTTCTAAATAAGTACAACATGTACAAGATTAGTTAATTACTTACATTTACAGAAAATAATGTATATATATACTTACAGTACATTGCACATGAGAAATTTAGAAATTAAAATATGCATATTTTAATACATACACTATATACATAAACAGGTAAATAACACATGCATAATATAAAATGAATGAAATTTCGGGTTATCACACTCTCCCCCCCTTGAAAAAGATCTTCATCCTCGAAGATCGAATCGAGTACCTCTGGTGACGTCGTCTATGCCATCTCTGAAAACAAAATGAAATCCTCATTCTTCTTAGCTGGTGCTGGTGGCTCTGTTGCTAGCTCCTTTGTTGCCGATGTTGTAGCACCTCGGGGATCAAACTTCTTCAACCTCGGACATTCTCTAATCCGATGTTCCTTGCTACCGCATTTGAGACACCTTCCTTCCTTTGTCCAACACAGATTTCCGCTATGGTGTTTATTGCAGTGCATACACTTGGGTTTCTCGCTAACTGTAGAGGCCGCAAACCTTGCTGTGCTGAGAACCTCATCTAGAGTGCGGGGGTTGCATTCCAAAAGTCTCGCTCTTAATGCGGGCCTGAGTCTCATTATGAAGTTTCTCACCTTGCGCCTCTCCTCATGCTCCCTAGCCCTAGCCTCACGCTTACTGCTGATAGTCATTGCCTGCAAAACAATTAATCTAATTAGAATTCAAGTTAATAAATCCTATCTATTTTTCTTAACTATCTTTCATTCATTATTATTACTTTCTACATGTATGGACAATTTCCTATAAAGACTTTGCAATATTATGAAGATAATGGTGTATTCATGTACAATCTCAACCTTGTGCTCTGATACTATCTCTGTAACGACCCTCCTCATACCGGTACGATTATACTAATCTCCATCGGTATAAAGAGCATCATTACAGTGGGATAATAATCCAACACTAGACGATAGGTTGATATGTACATGAATATAATTCAATACAACAGAAATAAAATAAATAACTCAACTTCATTTCCATCATCGTCACACATTCACCAGTCTATATAGCGAAAGAAAATGACAATGTCCACATTATTACATTTTCAAAAGAATACATTGTCCATAATATTTTCCATGCAATTAACATTATTCATACTATGAAAGGGAAAATAACAACTCTCTAGCAAACTCCACAAAAGCTACTCCTTGCTCTCAGGATGATCCTCGCGATGCCTTCCTCTAACACGGGAATACCTGTCACACCTGTACGCCGAAGCAAGTATGAGTCTAAAAGACCCAGCAAGCAATCTAAAATATCAACCTTACACACATCATATACACACTAAGCTACCAACACTAAGGAAAACATGCTTCATTTAACCATAACAATTACATGGCACATGCTTCTTATGGTTAACTACACATAATTCACTCAAACACGCTCCTAACTTACACATTCTCATATTAAATCATGGAAAATAAACATACACCTACGTAAGTTCTCTACACATGATAATTGATTAGATTCATGATTTAACTCAAACTTGTGTCAATCATATATATATAATAAACAAACATTCATAATGTTTGCTACATCTATCATGTAACATGATTTAACAATCCAAACATTATCCCTATTATGGTACAACTCTACCAACAAGAGCATAGATTTAAGCACAAAGTAAAGAAAACTAACATGATATCTATTCATATTCACATGAACTTTTCACATTTAATTACACATTTCATTTGCTGTTTTAATGTAAATAAAAACACAATTATACATGATTGCACATTTTATTAATCATGAGTTGAAGGTTTAAGACATATTCAAGTCGGTTGGCAATTATAAGAAATTAAGCATGGAACTATGTACCAATTGAATAGCATGTTTAGCATGGAGCTTAGGACATTCTTTCATGTATTTATCACCAACATAATTCCACTTTACTTGCTGTTTTGTCATGAATTAAACACAATTAGATGGATTTACATTTGTTCACATGCTATCTTATTCATTTAAGAATTCCACATGCTCATGTTCACATTGCATTACTTACATTTACATACACATATTTACTTACTCTACCATATGGATGATATTAATCTAAATGACGTGATACCAACATGACATTATATTCAACAAATTAACACATGTATAAAATGAATACTTACGTTTTACCTTTGTTTTCACATGCATTTACATTCTCATTAACATTTACTCTTCCTTACATATTCTTTCACACTTTTTCACATATTTTCTCTTGCACTTTCATCTATCACATGTCACATCATTGCACTTACCACGTGCATCATGGGCACTTACCACGTGCCTTATTCACATGTCACATTACTTTATTCACATTTTATTACTTAAGTTGCCATGACACATAGTCCTAACTACCAACTAGAGGAAAACATAGCACATAGCACATTTCACATTCACATATCACTTATTGTCACATACGCAATGCGGTGACAAATCTTGGTAACTGTGCAGAACGGGAGAAGCCCTCTCCACCCTAACTAGTGGAACTTGTCCACCTCCAGGATTCATCCTAATGCCCTTAGGAGATATTTTCATATATGTTGAGCTTTCCATAGGGACTTTTCTATGGTACGGCTCTTAGACCCTATGGTAGCAGTTTCAATCTCGACCCAATTTTACGATTAATCATATTATCATACTTGTCACATTTTACTCATGCTTATATACACACTTTAATCCCTTTTCATACACTTTGCATAACATTACATTTCAGTTACAGAATTCACTCTTACTATTTAACAATGATAAACAACCTAAAACAAGATATTAACATGCCGTTAACCCTTGATTTACACAAAATTAAACCTAACATACTAAACATGGCCATTTTCTCATTAAAACCATAACAAATCTACTGTCATCAAAAACATCATGAATTTTTATAATAGCTTAAAAATAGTAAACATATATATTCTCAATTTTATAGATTTTTCTGAACAGTAATATATTTATAACAATTAAAACTAATTACATGTGTGGTTCTCACTAATTTCTCTTAAGTAGGAATTACAATATAACAGTCAAATCTAGCAGTGCCAATGCGTAAATATAGTCATCACATGATTGCAGAAAATTCATGAAACCCAAACTTAAACTGACCTATTACACAGATTAAACATGGTCATTTTATGCTCACAGTTCAATTATCAAAATTTTAATAATTAACACAAATCATGAAAATTCAGTATAACCTCATGACATGACCTACTAATCACCTCTGACCCCACATAAAATTTATAGCATGCTCACATACCCGAAAATCAAATAATATTTTAAAGAATGTCAAAACAGCAGTTTTCAGAACACTGAGGAACTTGGCGGCATAGTGTTGGCCGCCTACTGAGTCAACTGCACAATCTCCTGCCGCTAACACATGATCTTGGCGGCACAAGATGTTGCCGCCAATATCCTACTAGTAGACTGCACAGACAGCACACACATGCAAGGGAAATTGGAGGTTCCAGGACACGAGGAAAAATCTGGAAAAATGCTGGGATCTAAAGGGACGTGTAGGATTGATATACATAGGTTATTTGCCTCTAAATAAATCCAAGATGATCAAGATTCGTCAGTGAGGCCCTCCTCGGCCAGAACAAGAGGGTACTCAAAATCTCTTCAGATCTGGTTCTCATGTTGATGCAGATGGTTCCTCGGAGTTGGGAGTGCTTCTCCTATGTATAGACTATCTCCCAGTCATACTAGATCTCTAGAGAACTCCTCAAGTCGCGGATCCAAGTCTTCAAATTAGCTTTTCCACAGGAACCCTAGCTTTTCCAATCACCCAAAAAGACTTGACGCAGTCAGAATAGGGTGTTTTTATATGGTTGGGAAGGTTGGGTACGCACTGTGGCAGGTCTCCTACAGTTTGGGATGGGTTTCCTAAACTGGAACCGAGCAAAACGTGAGCGTTACCAAATCTAGAACTGTTACACAAGAGGGAACTTAACGTCAACATCTGGTGTAGTCAACAGGAGGTTGGCGTCCAGATATGGTGCCACCTACACAGTGCTTGGCGTCCATCGATCTGGACGCCAATCACAGGCATGCAGTCAGCGGCACAGTGTTGGCCGCCAACAGCATATCTTGGCCAAAACACAGATACGCATCCAAGTAAACGTACAATTATGCCACAACAATGTAGTGTGTGCAAAAATACATTTATATGCATTCACCATATAAACTACATGCATTACATAGTATTTATTTAGATATAACTTGTACCAATCTTAATTAAATATCACATGCACAAAATAACACACACACATATATGTACACACTACATAAACTACATGCTTTATGCATGAACATATAAATGCAATACACACACTATTATTAGGTATCATACTGTCATAAACAATTAATGGGTATTGAATAGTATATATCATATGCACAACGTTAAACATATACATTCTATACGTGTACAAAGCATAATTAAATACAACATGCATGGATTTACAAAATATAATATGCTTATAATATTTTGATATTTATATATGCACCGTATTATAAGTACTATATACTCTATAAACAATTTAACATGCCTAGAAATAGATAATTATCATTTGCACAAGATAACATATGCATGGAATGATTAAATTAACATGTACATGGATAGTAAGATAATGCATGCACACTTAAAGATATACATGTACGAAAAATAACTCACATGCACTTTAAGGTATATAACATACTTACCATCATATGCACAATATTGTTTAAGTACCATATATGCTGTAGACAACTTAATGTGTATAGAATAGGCAGATATCACATGCATAAGATAACATACATATATACACATGTACAACGTATATTACACACAATATCCATGGGATAAATAGTATAATATGCACTCAATGGTTAGATAGTATACGCACGGTATTATAAGATGCAATATACAATAAGTTAAATAAAAATAATCTATACGACAATAATCAATTTGCATACGCACCCTTGAATTAACATATATATATATATATGTACACATCTACACAACATAGTACATATATTGTACGTGAAATAAGTAAATACAATATGTACCTCCATAATTGATTCAACAGGCACCTATATACACATTACATGCAATAAAATTAACTCATATATACCTATAAGATGTATAGAAAAATTCACATATTTGCATGCACACATTACTTAAATATACTATGTATGGTTTCTAAATAAGTACAACACGTACAGATTAGTTAATTACTTACATTTATAGAAAATAATGTATATATACACTTACATTTGCACATGAGAAATTTAGAAATTAAAATATGCACATTTTAATACATACATATATACATAAATACGTAAATAACACATGCACAATATAAAATGAATGAAATTTTGGGTTATCACAACACCGCTGCAAGCCAAACACCCGGCAAGCCTTGAAAAGAACTATAGGGAAGTGAGCCTTAACAATTCACTGGCTCAGCAGGGACATCCCATAAACAACACCTAAAACCGGAGAGACCTCAACCCCAAGGGCCTCAATGGCCACACCGATAGCCAAACCACCACATGCTCACATTGTAACACCCAGAAATTTAGTGATGTAAAAAATTTAGAAATAAATGGGGATAAATAAATCCGCAATTATCGGAGTGATAGAACTTACGTACTATTATCGTACGAGAGAAAACACAACAAAAAATCCCGTAAAAATTATAAGTCAACCCAAATATGTCCCTAAGTGTTCCACGACGGAATTCGTGCAACAAAAAATCTGATTGGTCGAGTGTACGTCACACGTGACCAAGTTACCCGAATTAGGAAACTAAGTCGGAAAATTGTTAACACGGAAAAATGACCCAACCATAAATTAAATAAACATGTTGGAGAGACTTACAACATTATGTATTAATAACCCATTAACAAGATGGGCCAATGGAGCACATTTGGCCCAAGAATAAAAATTGGGGACAAGAAAATACCCAGAAATTCGTGTATGTAATTAGGCATAATTAAGGAGGGCAATTTAGGGTTAAAATATGGGTGATTAGTCATGTAAGGTAAGCCAAAATCGAACCCAACTCTAAGAGGTGGTTTCCTAAACCTTTGCTACCTCCTTTGGGTGAGAGAATCCCAAATTTTGGAAAGTGGAAACAGAATTGCAGCCCCTTTCCTAGTCTGTTAGGACTTGTAATACACCCTAAATAATAAGAACTCGTCCTTAAACTCTTGGAAAAGGCTTAGCAACAAGTTGGGGTCGTGAGTAGCAAGTTTGGAGCGCTGGAGGAGTGGAGAACGGCTGGGGAAAACATGGTCTTCCTCAACCTCGCTCTGCATCACCCAGAAATCTGCAGGAGTTCTTAGTATTTAAAGGTAGGTGTTCTCGGGCCAAAATTAAAGAAAACCAACACCATCATGTAGATCTTTGATTCTAGGTTCATTTGCACTTGGTTTGACTAGTTTTTATGGAGTATACATTGTGTATTCGTAGTTTTCCCTAAGTCGCGCACAGTTAGGGCTTTTCCCGTTCTTCTTATTATGCACGTGATTCAAGACCGAATTAGATAAACTTCTTCATGAAAGTTCTTCTAATGTAGTCATGATCATCTTTATGTTGGACATTTTGTCCAACAGTCTTTCGTTAGAGCGTTATAGGCATGATAAGAGAGTTACTGCATGATACTGCGATCTCAGGCTGCACTTAGCTTTATGTTCTTCACATGTTTTATCTAGATTTGACACCGAATTAGATCAAACCCCAACATCAAAGTTCTTCTACTAGTTATCCTCGTCATCTTTCAGTTTAATGTTTTGTCTAAATGTCATTTGTTAGAGAGTTACAAGAGGGGAAAGTGAATCACTACATGAGACATATTTTCTAGTTACACCTGACTTATATTTTTTTTCCTGGGAGGGCCACTAGTGTCGACAATACTTGATCTAGTGTCGACACACTGTTCCAAAACAGCCCAAAAGGTGTTCTAGGAAGGTATCTAGTGTCGACACTACTTGATCTAGTGTCGACACACTGTCCCGAATTGGCCCAGAAGTTTTCTGGGAGGGTCTCTAGTGTCGACACTACCTGATCTAGTGTCGACACACTGTCCCATATTGGCCAGAAGGTTTTCTGGAAGCTGTCTCTAGTGTCGACACTACTTGATCTAGTGTCGACACTACTTGACCAGTTCTGCATTATTTTGCCTTGTGTTTGAGGCATTGTGTCGACACCAGTAAGGGGTGTGTCGACACTACCCTTGCAAAGAAATTGCATATTTTGGGTCTGATCATTTCATGATGTTACTAGCATGTGCATGATGTTATAGAGTATGTATGGACCTAAAAGAAATCAACCCATTGAAAAAAAGTGGTAATGATACGAATATGATTCTAATGTGTAATTGTGATTGTCCTTATGTTCATTGGATTATCTTGTGATCTTCCTATTGTCAATTGATAAGATAAGAATATGATGTGAATATGGGGATGAATACATGTTAGTATGGACTTGTTAGTGAAGTTAATATCATGAATTGCATATGAGTTTCATTAGATTCATGCTTTCGGTGTTCCATTAATTATTTGTCCATATGCATACATGCTAGGAAGATCGGTGACTAGTCACTTTCACATTTGCACGAATAGGCACACCTTCTTGGGGAATTGAGAGCACATGTTCTGCATACGATCTGTCCTTAGAAACATCCACATGTCAAGACATTAACGAATTATGAAACATAAGATACGTCCTGCTTTTGTTCTCTTGAGCTATTTGCCATACCGTGACTCTATGAATGATCATGTTCATTTTACTATGAGCTTGTCATTGAAACTCTGTGGCCATAATTGAATATGTTTGTTCGGCACAATTTGGGACTTCGGTCCATTTGACTAATGCCTGTGCAAAAAAAAGGGGCCTGGTCCGGTCCTGGGAGGAGCGCCCCAACGTACTTATTAACCGCGGGAGTATGGACTTCTGGTGCTTGGCATAGCACAACGAATAAGCAAGATTAGTGTGAATGTGCCTTTGTTTGATATGATAAGTTTGATTTGATCTGATATGATAAGATTTGATATGATACGTCTGATCATGTGAACGCATGATATCTGTATGAATATGGCCAATCTCTTTTGATATGATTCTACTCTTGAAATATCTGTTCATTGTATATACAACTCGACATTTGATCTGATATGATATCCGTTCTATTCTGCTATTCAATCTGTTAGTATTGCATACATTGTCATCATATTCATGTGCATATCTGCCTATTTAAAATGCTAATCATGTATACTAGTGCCCGCACAATATTGAGATGTAAATCCTACTAAGCTAGTTCGCTCACCCTATCATCTGCCCCTTTTTCAGGTAGTGATAAGGAACCAGTGGAGTCCGAGGGGGCAGGGCAAGAGTGATGAGCACCCGCCATATGAGGAGTTGACAGTTTAGAAATAGGCATTTGAGTAGTTGATGTATTAGAGAAAACTTGTTGTTGAATAATGAACCCTTTTTAGTGAGTTCTCCTATGTAAGGTTTTAACTAGTGGATAGAAATGAAATAAAGAGTACATTGATGATGTTAATGATCTGAAAATGTGGTTATATGTAATTGTTACTCTGCATTACTCAACTGTGATACGTCTGTTTGTATCGTTCACGTCCCCCGGTATTTATTCGCTGCTAAATATCGGGGCGTGACAGTTGGTATCAGAGACTAAACTTTAGGGTCCAAGGGAATAGGAACGTAGAATGAAACTAGTTCACACGAGTCAAAAATCTGTCGTACCTAATGTGAGCTTGGGTAGAACCATGGGAATAGAAGACACATGTGATATAATTAGATGTCTGACTTATATTATTATCTTGAAGGTACTTATTACCTCAATGGCCGCTGAACGTGCCCAGGCTAGGAACATGCAACAAACAATATAGAACTTGACTCAAGCTATTCTGCAAGCCACCCAGGGTGGAGGTAACCGCGGAGCCGGTGATCTCCATTGAAATTTTGGAATTGGATCCGCCTAGGTTTGGAGGGAGTACTGACCCGATGTTGCTGAACACTGGGTAAGGAAATTGAAAGGGTATTCAGGGTCATGCAATGCACGGACCAGAACAAAGTACTACTGGTGACTTTTCAATTGGAAAAGGATGCCAGGGCATGGTGGGAGTCGGTTGAAGGAGGTATCGTGGAAGGTACACTTACTATTCTTTCCCGACCCGCATATGTTCTCTTTGATACGGGAGCTACGCATTACTTTATATCTCAAACATTTGTTGATACCCTACCTGTGAAACCCGTCCCAATGAAATCCGGAATAGTTGTGTCAACCCCGATTGGTCCTGGCACCAATCTTACAATCATATGCCATCCAGTGAAGTGTTGATTGAAACCCAAAACCTACCAGCAAATTTAATATGTATGGATATGGCGGGGTATGATGTGATACTGGGAGCAGATTGGTTGTTGAACATGGGGCTAGTATCAACTGCAGGAGAAGTCGGGTAACCTTTAGCCACTACCCAAAACTAGTGTTCACAGGGGATAGAAACCACAGGAGATGGTCACTTATCTCTGCACTTCGGGTCAAAAGGATGATGAGGAAAGGTTGTATGGCCTTTCTTGTTGCTGTTGTTATCACAAAGAAGGAAGTCAAAGTGAGGAGCATTTGAGGATTTCATTATAGATTTTAAGGGAGAATAAATTATGCCAAGCTAAGTAAATGTGAATTCTGGCTGGAGGAGGTATCCTTTTTAGGGCATGTGGTAACCAAGGATGGTATCGCTGTTGATCCATCAAAGGTTGAGGCTGTGCTGAAATGGGAAAGACTGACAAGCGTCACAGAGATCAGGAGCTTCTTAGGTCTAGCAGGATATTATCGAAGGTTTATAAAGGATTTCTCAAAGATTGCAGTGCCATTAACCAAGCTGACCCGAAAGGAAAATCCGTTTGTGTGGACCGATGAATGTGAAGAAAGCTTTAACAACTTGAAGATGTGTCTGACTACTGCTCCTGTCCTCGCCTTACTCACTGAAGAGGGAGGATTTGAAATTTATTCAGATGCTTCTGAAATAGGTCTGGGATGCGTCTTAATGCAATAAGGGAAGTAATAGCTTATGCCTCAAGACAGTTGAAGATCCACGAAGTGAACTACCCGGTTCATGACTTGGAGTTAGCAGCTGTAGTATTCGCCTTGAAGATTTGGAGGCATTATATCTACGGTGAGCAATTTAAAGTCTTTCTGACCACAAGAGTTTGAAATACTTATTCTCACAGAAGGAGCTTAACATGAGACAAAGAAGGTGGTTAGAGTACCTTAAGGACTTTGACTTTTCCATTCAATCACCCTGGGAAAGTCAATGTAGTGGCAGACGCTCTAAGTAGACAACCAGGAGCTATGCTAGATAGTATGATGCTGGGCGAATGGAAGTACTGGAGCAATTTGCAAGCTTGAACTTAGGTGGGAAAGAAGAAAGAAAAAACAAGTAATGATTTCCAACTCTAGATACAATCCGATCTACTGACCGAAATCAAGGAGAAATAGGGAGAGGATCCATTCTTAGTTGAGATCAGGGAGAAGCTAGAACAAAGACCTGACTTTACTCTATCAGCTGAAGGAAGATTACTATTCCGAGGTAGAACGTGTGTCCCTGATCATGGAGAACTCAAGAAGAGGTTACTAAATGAAGCTCACCAGTCCAAGTACACGATTCATCCAGGATCAACAAAGATGTACCAAGACTTAAAAAGGTCGTACTGGTGGCCAAACATGAAGAGGGATGTGGCCGATCATGTGTCATACTTTAACATGCATGAAAGTCAAGGCCGAGCATTTCCGTACAGCTGGTGGACTGCTACCACTAGAAATCCCGGAATGGAAGTGGGATAGCATCGGTATGGACTTTATTATGGGATTGCCCAAGACTAGAGGTGGTATGGATGCAATTGGGTAATAGTTGATCGATTGACTAAGTTGGCTCACTTCTTGCCGATCAAGAGTACCTGGTCAGTGGATGTGTTGGCTGCACTATATGTTAAGGAAATAGTCAGATTGCATGGGGTTCCATCTAACATAATATCAGATCGGGACCCTAGATTTACTTCACACTTCTGGAAGGCTTTACTAGCAGCAATGGGTACTAAACTAAACTTTAGTACTCTTCCATCCTCAGATGATGGACAAACGAAAGGACCAATCAAATTGTGGAAGATATGCTTCGTGCTCTGGTGCTAGATTTTAGAGGTCGATGGGATGATCAGTTGTACTTGATGGAGTTTGCATATAACAACAGCTATCAGGCAAGTATCAAGATGGCTCCGTTTGAAGCCTTATATGGCAGGAGTTGCAGATCACCCCTTTGTTGGGAAGAGGTTGGGGAGAACCAATGGGTAGGACCCGACTTAATTGAGGCGACTGTTAGAAAGGTTCAAATTGTCCGGGAACGTCTAAAGATAGCACAATCTAGGCAGAAGAGTTATGCAGACAAGAGAAGGAGAGAACTAGAATTTTAGGTTGGCGAACATGTTTTCTTGAAGGTCTCACCTTCAAGGGGAATTCAAAGATTTGGGATCAAAGGAAAGTTGAGTCCCAGATTCGTAGGGCCATTTGAAATTCTAGAAAGGATTGGTCAGGTGGCGTATAGACTTTCACTACCTCCACAGCTGGCGAACGTGCATAATGTGTTCCACATATCCATGCTGAGGAAGTACTTATTCAATGCCGACCACGTAATCAACCATGAGGACTTGGAGATTCGGGAGGACCTGACTTATGAAGAGATGCCGATCAAACTGCTGGATTGGAAGATTCAACGACTCAGGAATCGTACCATACCTATGGTGAAGGTCCAATGGAGTCGGGACGGAGTTACTAGTGCTACCTGGGAAATAGAGGAAGGAATGAAGAAAAACCACCCAGAACTATTCTCAGGTACGAACTACACCATTATGTGTAAATTTGGGGACCAAATTTTTAAGTGGGGGAGGATGTAACACCCCGAAAATTTAGTAATTTAAAAATTTTAGAAATAAAGGGGGATAAATAAATCCGCAATTATCGGAGTGATAGAACTTATGTACTATTATCGTACGAGAGAAAAAACACACGGAAAATCCCATAAAAATTATAAGTCAACCCCAAATATTGTCCCTAAGTGTTCACGAAGGAATTCATGCAACGATAAATCTGATTGGTCTGTACGTCACACGTGACCAAGTTACCCGAATTAGGAAACTAAGTCGGAAAATTGTTAACACAGAAAAATGACCCAACCATAAATTAAATAAACATGTTGGAGAGACTTACAACATTATGTATTAATAACCCATTAACAAGATGGGCCAATGGAGCACATTTGGCCCAAGGATAAAAATTGGGGACAAGAAAATACCCAGAAATTCGTGTATGTAATTAGGCAATAATTAAGGAGGGAAATTTAGGGTTAAAATATGGGTGATTAGTCATGTAAGGTAAGCCAAAATCGAACCCAACTCTAAGAGGTGGTTTCCTAAACCTTTGCTACCTCCTTGGTGGGAGAGAATCCCAGATTTCTTGGAAAGTAGGAAACAGAATTCACAGCCCCTTCCTAGTCTCGTTAGGACTTTAAATACACCCTAATCTATAAGAACTCACCCTTAAACTCTTGGGGAAGGTTTATAAACAAGTGGGGTCGTGAGTAGCAAGTTTGGAGTGCTGGAGGAGTGGAGAACGGCTGGGGAAAATGTGGTCTTCTCAACCTCGCTCTGCATCAACCCAGAAATCTGCAGGGAGTTCTTAGCATTTAAAGGTATGTGTTCTCGGGCCAAAATTAAAGAAAACCAACACCATCATGTAGATCTTTGAGTCTAGGTTCATTTGCACTGGTTTGACTAGTTTCATGGAGTATACATTGTGTATTCGTAGTTTTCCCTAAGTCGCGCACAGTTAGGGCTTTTCCGTTCTTTTATGCACACAATTCAAGACTGAATTAGACTAAACTTCTTCATGAACGTTCTTCTACGTGTAGTCAATATCATCTTTAATGTTGGACATTTTGTCCAAAAGTCTTGTTTTAGAGAGTTATAAGCGTGGTAAGAGAGTCGCTGCATGATACTGCGATCTCGAGCTGCACTTAGCTTTATGTTCTTCACATGTTTATCTAGATTTGAGACCGAATTAGATCAAACCCCCAACATCAAAGTTCTTCTACTAGTTTTCGTCGTTATCTTTTGTGTTGAACATTTTGTCTAAATGTCATTCGTTAGAGCGTTACAAGAGGGGAAAGTGAATCGCTGCATGAGACGTGTTTTCTGGTTACACCTGACTTATATTCCTTTTTCTGGGAGGGCCACTAGTGTCGACACTACTTGATCTAGTGTCGACACACTATCCTAAAACAGCCCAAAAGGTGTTCTGGGAAGGTCTCTAGTGTCGACACTACTTGATCTAGTGTCGACACACTGTCCTAAATTGGCCCAGAAGTTTTCTGGGAGGGTCTCTAGTGTCGACACTACCTGATCTAGTGTCGACACACTGTCCCATATTGGCCAGAAGGTTTTCTGGAAGCTGTCTCTAGTGTCACCACTACTTGATCTAGTGTCGACACTACTTGACCAGTTCTGCATTATTTTGCCTTGTGTTTGAGGCATTGTGTCGACACCAGTAAGGGGTGTGTCGACACTACCCTTGTAAAAAAATTGCATATTTGGGTCTGATCATTTCATGATGTTTACTAGCATGTGCATGATGTTATAGAGTATGCATGGACCTAAAAGAAATCAACCCATTGAATAAAAGTGGTAATGATACGAATATGTCTAATGTGTAATTGTGATTGTCCTTATGTTCATTGGATTATCTTGTGATCTTCCCTATTGTCAATTGATAAGATAAGAAATGATGTGAATATGGGGATGAATACATGTTAGTATGGACTTGTTAGTGAGTTAATATCATGAATTGCATATGAGTTTCATTAGTTTCATGCTTTCCGGTGTTCCATTAATATTTGTCCATATGCATACATGCTAGGAAGATCGGTGACTCGTCACTTACACATTTGCACGAATAGGCACACCCTCTTGGGGAATTGAGAGCACATGTTCTGCATATGATCTGTCCTTAGAAACATCCACATGTCAAGACATTAATGAATTATGAAACATATGATAGTCGTATCCTGCCTTTTGTTCTCTTGAGCTATTTGCCATACCTTGACTCTATGAATGATCATGTTCCTTTTATTATGAGCTTGTCATTGAAACTCTGTGGCCATAATGTGAATAGTTTGTTCGGCACAATTTGGGACTCGGTCCATTTGACTAATGCCTGTGCAAAAAAGGGGCCTGGTCTGGTCCCGGGGAGGAGTGCCCCAACGTACTTATTAACCGCGGGAGTATGGACTTCTGGTGCTTGGCATAGCACAACGAATAAGCAAGTTAGTGTGAATGTGACTTTGTTTGATATGATAAGTTTGATTTGATCTGATATGATAAGATTGATAGATACGTCTGATCATGTGAACACATGATATCTGTATGAATATGGCCAATCTCTTTTGATACGATTCTACTCTTAAAATATATGTTCATTGTATATGCAACTCGACATTTGATCTGATATGATATCCGTTCTATTATGCTATTCAATCTGTTAGTATTGCATACATTGTCATCATATTCATGTGCATATCTGCCTATTTAAAATGCTAATCATGTATACTAGTGCCCGCACAATATGAGATGTAAATCCTATTGAGCTAGTTCGCTCACCCTATCATCCCCCTTTTTCAGGTAGTGATGGAATCAGTGGAGTCCGAGGGGGCAGGGCAAGAGTGA
>JACBKR010005449.1:0-18273 GCA_014218235.1 Colocasia esculenta | reverse complement strand
GTAAGCTTGCAGCCATTTAATGCTTATGAGCCATGCACGCAAAGAGAAGATTCATCCAGATATCCTTCAGCTTCTAGTATCCAACGTTGTAAGATTTGGTACTCACAAAGACCTGCACATAGTAAATGCCAAACGTAGATAGCTAGACTGTCTCTATGCTTATCAGTCAACGTTAGAAACCATGCAGTAAGAATGTACACTAGAGTGGAAATGTCATTGGCTATCCTGAAAAGTGTTTGCTATAGAAACATAAGAATAGAAGGCACCCAGATATGCAACGTGCAGAGATGTGTACAATCACATTAAATGCAAGGATATTAGTGATGCACGCGGGAAGAGTTTGACTTTCATAATATTTGAAAGTTTATTTGAATATCATGTATGAAATCGATGTAATCCATGAAGTCGTTATGACAATGAAATAGTTGTTCAACTTATGAAATCGTTGTGTGAACAAGTCATTGTTTAAGTACAAGCAAATCGTTGTTTATGCAAATCATTATACAAATATAGGCAAATCATTGTATAAGCAAATCGTTGTTCAAACATAAATAAATCGTTGTTTGAGCAAATCGTTGTTCCACATAAAACAAATCGATGTGCAAGCAAAACGTTGTATAAGCAAATCGTTGTTTTCACTTATCGAATTGTTACAATAATCAAATCGTTGTTTCCTCTTATGAAATCGTTATAAGAGTCAAATCGTTGTTTTCGCTTATGAAATCGATATGAGACCAAAATCGTTATTATACTTACGAAATTGTTATGAAACCGAAATCTATGTTTCACTTACGAAATCGTAGTGAGACTGAAATCGATGTTATACTTACGAAATCGTTGTGAGATCGAAATCGTTGTTTTACTTACGAAATCGTTGTGAGACCGAAATCGTTGTGAATCGAAATCATTGTACTCACTTATCAAATCGTTATAAGATGAAATCGTTGAGCGATAGAATCGTTCATGCTCACTTATCAAATCGTTATAAGATGAAATCGTTGAGCGATAGAATTGTTCATGCTTACTTATCATATCGTTATAAGATGAAATCGTGTAATGATAGAATCGTTCATGCTCACTTATCAAATCGACAAAGTCATTGTTCTACAAAGAAAATCGATGTGTACTTAGAAGAAATGCATGCTCTGAACTTTAAATGATACAGTGTAAGAATTACTTACAGATTTGGCTTGATTTATTTCCCGTGGATGAACTTCATAAAAGATTGTTAAAAAATGTTTGTCAAAGTTTTGTTAATCACCAAAATAGTCATATAATAAATAAAATTATATGGGGATAGAGATCATCAATCTCTCCTTTTTGGTGATGACAAAACATAACATAAGATATAAAGCTCTGAAATGAATCTAAGTAAATTTGCTAGAGAAATTTAAAGAGTGTATTTCAGAACATTTGACTTTCTCCCCCTTTTTGTCATTAAGTAAAAAGATATGAAGATAAACGAAGAAAGAAGAGAAGATAAATGGTGGCCAAACATCAATCTATTATATCACTGCGGGGGTACAGGAATATAGAAGGCAGGAGATAAGAGAGAGGCATGGCGAGTAATAATCAGCCAAGCCTTGAGTTCCTGCTCTTCAAAATAGTTTTGAAAGCACCCCAAGTAATAGTATATGATGGTCCCATGACAGGAGCCATGCACTGGATATGGAGCTGCCTCTGAGCTTCTACAAAAGTGGCATATTCATCACTGCCAAGAGAAACTTTGTAGAAGCTGGAGGTGCCAAAGCTGGCATGCGGTGGAGAAACTGATCTATGGACATGGGGTAGAAGATCTGCTGCTGCTTCAGTTCCTTTTTCATAGCCCATACACCTTGTATCTTTCAACCCAGGTGAGAAAGGGATCTTGAACAAGGTGAATGGAGTTCAAATCCAGAAATTCTTCAGTAGATAGAGGAGGTTTATTTGCCCTGGACTGAGAGGTGTTGAGATCATA
Source organism: Colocasia esculenta (assembly GCA_014218235.1). Taxonomy (NCBI): domain Eukaryota; kingdom Viridiplantae; phylum Streptophyta; class Magnoliopsida; order Alismatales; family Araceae; genus Colocasia; species Colocasia esculenta. The sequence continues at coordinate 16,316 of JACBKR010005449.1, read as the reverse complement.
AGCTGCTGAGCAGAAAGGTGGGTAATGCCTTTCCCAGTCAGCTGGAGACAGCCACTCACACTCGGACAACAGAGGGGCAAGATGATATTCCCGGAACCAAAAAACGGTGGAAGGCTAGCAAATTACCTTTCTGTACAGAAATGTGGCCCATGACTCTGGCAATTCTTTCAAAAATGATGGGACCAACATCAGAATCCATGACTAAAGAGTGAAGTGGAGGTAGGAAGACCACATCTGGCATCTTCAATGTGGCGAAATCCACTTGAATGGAGGTGGGATGAGCAGTATCCGAACCAAGAAGAGAAATAGCTTGCCTGAATTGGCCAAGCTGAACCTTCGGGTAGATTGTGGAGATATATGTAATCGTTAAACATTTGGAAAAATGGCGGATAAGCTTGATCTCCTTCTGATAAACGGGCCCCAAGTATTTTGTGATGAATCACAAACCACTCATAGAGAGTGAGTGGAGGATCCCTGGGTGGGAATCGATCAGATCTGGCAAGTAGGAATTTCCTGTATAGAGACTGATGGCCCCGAGCCCACTGATCTTCATTTTTAGCCTCAGTCATGGAGAAATTTTTTGATGTTCGGATTTTGAAAGAGAAGAAAGGGGAAGAACAACGTTGAGATGTTCAGAGAGGTTGAGTGGTGAAGTCCAAAGATAGTGGCAAATGTACATTTTTGGAGGAATTCACAGTATATGGATCTTCTTCGGTTTTCAACAGTGAGAGAAAATCAAAGGGGTGGAAAACGAGGCTCAGAAGAAATAGCAAGGTTGGAAGATATTTTTCTCTTTTTAGGAGCATGGTTGGAAGAGCCTGTCCTATGAATGTGAGTGCCAACAGACAGGACTGAGCGAAGTATGGCTACTTCAAACTCATCTTTGATGTTCCGTATAGATGGACCTTCAAGTTGGGCACCCTCAGGATGATGGTAACAAAAGAGGGAGGAGTAGGAGGATGAAGAAGAATGAGAAGTAGAAGGAGGAGGTGGTACAAATGGTCCAGCTGATGAAGGACCAGAAGTGAGGCTCCAGCTGAGGAGGATGTTGGAGGTGCCTCAGAAGGAGAAGGAATAAATGTAGAGGAAGCAAGAGAAGAGGAGGATGTGGGAGGAAATGGTGTAGGTGAGGAGATGTTTTTGGGAAGAGGTTGTTTAAAAGTGGCTGGAGCTGGAGGAGTAGTGGAGGGTGATGGTGGAAAGGAGGGGCTGGAGTCTGAAGAGGAGAAGTAGGTGGCTATAGGGGCACAACCTCTTCTACATGACTTTTAGTTCTGACTGCTCATCCTGAGATTCCACTGGCCTGGATGGCCCTGATTCATCCATAACTGACCCTGGTGGCCCTGATTGCTCCATAACTGGCCATGGTGGCCCTGATTGCTCCACGGATGGCCCTGAAGGCCCTGAAGCTTTTGGAGCTGGCTCAACTTTAGATTCCATTGTCCCTGATGGCCCAGCTACCTCTTCAGAATTTGGCCCTGATGGTCGCATTTCTTCTCCATTGCTTGGCCCGGATGGCCCTGAGCTGCACTCTGGTACTGTCGGAGTGGGAGCAGGAGGGGCAGAAATGGGCAAGTGCGCCCTCACAAAAACTGATAGATCTTCTACTAATGCTTTATGCTTCCCAGCTCACCCTTCAAACCTTGGAGCTTAGCTTTCATTGCTCCAATCTGCTTGGCTCATGTGCTTTGGCTCAAAAAGATAGAAGATACTTCATTTTGCAATGAGCACAGGATCTCTCCATGAGCATCTAATCTGCCTATCATTGGCTTCATGTTGACCCTTAGTTTCTTCTTCTTGGAACTATGGTGTGCCCTTCTAGTAAGCAAAGGAATCTGAGGAGCTACACCTTTGCCTTTATCATTGGTGCCAGGAACTGGCCTCACATTATCAACAAGAACTTCATCTTCATCCGAGGTGCTCTCCACAACACCTTCTTGGAACTGATCAACATGGGGGCTAGCTGCGGGCTCCCCCTGAATATCTGCTGCCATCTCAACCACATGCTCCCCCTGAGCAGGAGCATCCTCCATCTGATCATCACTGTGGCCTGGTGCCACAAACTCTGGAACAACTTCTTCTTGAAGAACATTCAAATCTACTTCTGCAGGAACACTTGAAGGGATTTCTTTATGGATTTCTTCCTGTTCCCCCGGAATACTGGCGACAGTTTCCAATACTTCTTCAAGTATAGATGCAATAACTGTCGTGGGGGTATCAACCTCTGATGATTGCCTAACGGGCTCAATGAGTTCTGGAGGAATTTCTTCAATTCTTCTTGAACTAGCCACTGGTTCTTCAACTGACTGTTGCTGCCTCTTCCTGAACAACTAGAACTTCTGGGTTTTCAGCTGCGTACTTCAACCCTTGCATGCGCCTCTGCTTCTGCCTCTACTTCTGGAATTTGAGGAACTTCTTGAGCTTCTTCAATGATAGCTTCCTTATGCACCTGAAGTCTTGGTCCAAACTCCGGCTACAAGTGAAAACCATTTCTTCAAATTTTTGGACCTGATAGCCTGGCCATCTTCTCTGAAACTTCACCATTTAAATCTATATTGAAATGCTGGAAAATATTTGTCAGCAGGTGAGCATATGGTAGAGAAACATTCAATTATTTCTTGTCCCAAATCATCGCAGTTGCAAACTTCATCCTCTCAATGATCACCTCTACCATATTAATATCTTGATTTTGAATTGTCAGAACAAATCATATCCAAGTCTACTTTAGGGCAAGTGGAGAAAGTAGCACTTCTGGGCACTAGGATCTGACATACAATGAAGTGAGAATCCTATTGAAAGCATTCAGCTGATTTATATCGATTTTACCATCCTTCAACTTATATTCAGTACCAATGATTCCTAAACCCTTGACATGAATGTCAACGCTGTCTACCCTACTGCGACCACTGGTAGACACTCCAAACAGACTCTCCAACAGATCATATGTAATGTGAATGGAAGTACCTTTGACTGTGGAGGTCAGGGACCCGTCTTCTTGGGATTTCAAACAGAATAGAAAGCTTTTACAAGTCAGGATAGCTTGCCTCTAAAATAGTCACCATTTTTGTCCATTTCATCCTTTGCATCGCTGCTATGACACTGTGCATTCCATTCTTCTCCAAATCCGCAACATCTACTGCTTTGTTGCCACAAAGCTTCGTCTTCACAGCTGCAAATCTCTCTTGTGATCTGCTATGAGGAAAGCAACGTTGTAGCCACCAACCGTGCCGGAAACCCCAGAAGCCGCCATGGTTTTGAACGAGGAAAGGTTTTGGAGGATCGTAGGAAGGAGTAGAACAGAAGCCCTCAAGAGATTTTGGCGCGAACAGAGGGATCTTTCGAAATCACACAGCGAGGATGCCAGAATCGATAGGGTTTATCATTCCAGGCGAGTCGAAAGAGATGAGAGAGAAGGATGGAATCGGTATGGCATAGATTATGGGATTAAAAGCGAAACATAAAGTTGCTTTTGAAAGGACACCACAAAATGCGGGAAACGACAAAAGTGGAGACAATCGCGCAATCGATAGGTCTTTTAAAATAATGAACCGTCAAGGCATTGTGACGCAAGCAATAAAGGATTTCCTTAATTCCAGGGGAGAGATAAGCATTATTCTGAAACTGTTATTATTTCAGTTACGTGCAGGAAATCTATTACAAATTACACATGTCTAATTCCCTTCTAAGAGATGTAAATCTCTCTTCAGGTAAGACTTTTGTAAAGATATCTACTAACTGATTTAAGGTATCTATAAAAGAGATATTTATAATACCATTTGCTATATGATCTCTAATGAAATGATATCTAACCTCTATATGCTTCGTTTTGGAGTGCTGGACTGGATTTTTGGTGAGATTTATTGCACTGGTGTTGTCGCACAGCAATGGATGGTCTTGATGTGCAGTCCATAATCATCAAGTTGCGGTTTTATCCATAGTAGTTGAGTGCAACAGCTTCTAGCAGCTACCTACTCAGCTTTAGCTATTGATAGTGCTACTGAATTTTGTTTCTTTGAGGACCATGAAATCAAGCATCCTGTAAGAATTGACAACTTCCACTGGAACTTTTTCTATCTACCTTGCATCCAGCATAGTCAGCATCAGAATATCCTACTAAACTAGTTTCACATGATTTTGGATACCATAAACCTAGATCATGAGTTCTAGCTAGATATCTAAAATCCTTTTAACAGAAATTAAATTAGATTCTTTAGGATCAGTCTGATATCTTGCACACATGCATACACTAAATAGAATATCAGGTCGACTAGCAGTTAAGTAAAGTAATGATCCTATCATACCTCTGTAAAGTTTCTGATCTACTTTCTTACCATCTTTATCACTGTCTAACCTTGTAGATGTGCTCATTGGTGTGGACAGTGACTTTGAATTGTCAAATCTAAATTTATTTAATAATTCCTTGTTGTATTTCATTTGGCAGATGTGGTGCCTTCTTTGCCTTGCTTGATTTGAAGTCTAAGGAAATAATTGAGTTCCCCCATCATGCTCATTTCGAATTCTCCCTGCATAAGCTTTTCAAAGTACTTACACAGAGATTAATCAGTAGATCCGAATATTATATCATCCACATAGATTTGCACAAGCAATATATTTTTGACTTTTGACTTAATCAATAAAGTGCTATCTACCTGTCCTCTGATAAAACCATGGTTTAATAAAAATGCACTAAGCCTTTCATACCATGCTCTAGGTGCTTGTTTTAAACCATATAGTGTTTTATGCAATTTAAAAATATGATTTGGAAATTCTACATCATCAAAACTAGGAGGTTGTTCTACATAGACTTCCTCCTTTATATAACCATTTAAAAATGTAGATTTTACATCCATTTGAAAAAGCTTTAAATCTAATGCAGATGCATATGCAAGTAAAATTTTAATAGCCTTTAGTCTAGCCACTGGTGCATAGGTTTCATCGAAATCTGTCTTCCTCTTAGGAATAGCCTTGAGCGACCAATCTAGCCTATTTCTAGTGATAACACCAGCTTCATCCAATTTGTTTCTGAACACCCATTTGGTGCCAATCACAGGATGATCTGATGGTCTCAGAACAGGGGACCAAACTTGATTTCTCTTGAACTGATTAAGTTCATCTTGCATGGCTATAATCCATGATTCATCAGAAAGTGCTTCATTGACTGTCTTAGACTCGATTTGAGATATAAAAGCTAAATAATCACAGGGAATAACATTACCTCTAGTTCTTACCTAACAGATGGATCTCCAATGATGTTGTCTCTTGGATGATCCTTCTTATATCTCCATTCCTTTGGAAGATCATTATGAGATATTTCTTTCTGTTGCAGTTCTTCCAAGGTGGATCTTCATTATCCATGATAGATGTATTCTTTAGTTTCTTGGATAAATTTTCTGCATCATCATCATCACTATCTACTTCCTTTCTCAAGGAAGGGTTAGATTCATCAAAAATAACATGGACAATATGCTCAATTAATAAACTTTGTTTATTAAAGAGTCTATAACCTTTAGGTTTAGAAGCATACCCCATGAATATTCCTTCATCAGATTTGGAATCTAACTTACCATCTCACTCTTACCTTATTATGGATGAAGCAAGGGCATCCGAACGTCCTGAAGTGATTGATCTTGGGTTTCTTTTGCTTGTAAAGTTCATACGTTGTCTTCTTCAGATTGGCCTGATCATCACTCTATTTATTATGTACATGCTGTGTTGATTGCTTCAGCCCATAAATATCTAGGAAGATTGTATTCTGATAACATGGTTCTGGCCATATCCAATAATGTTCTATTCTTCCTCTCAGCTACTCCATTTTGCTGTGGTGTCCTTAGTGCTGAGAAGTTATGCTCAATTCCTTGATTATTACAGAATTCTGTAAAATTTTCATGTTGAAATTCTCCTCCATGATCTGATCAAATACTTATTATATTGAACTTCTTGTCCTTCTGAACTCTCTTACTGAATTTGACAAAGCTATCAAAGGTTCATCTTTAGGCTCCAAGAATGATACTCATTTAAATCTTGAATAATCATCTATTATTACGCATCCAAAATTCTTTCCTCCAAGGTTGGTGGTTCTCATCGGCCAAATAAATCCATATGCAGTAACTCTAATGGTTTGGAGGTGTTACCACTGTCTTTGATTTGAAAGATGACTTTGCATGCTTCCCTTTTGCACAAGGTTCACACACACCTTCTATCCTTGAGCTTATTTGGGCAAACCTTCCACTAGATTTCGCTTTACCATTTCTAATTCCATCCAAACTACAGTGACCCAATCTCTGTGCCATAGTTCAGCTGATTGATCTTTATTTTCTGCAAGGCATACATCCTGATCCTTCAACTCTTCCAGATGAAGCACATATAGATTCTTTTCTCTGCAGACTTCGAACACTGTTACACCCATTTTCATAATGAGGCACTTTGACTCTTGAAAACTGATTTGGTACCTTTGTCACACAGCTGGCTATACTTATCAGGTTGTGCTTAAGTCCCTTCACACATAGGACATCTTCTATGAGAGTTCTGCCTTGGCTACCAACTGGTCCACAACCGATCACTGTTCCTTTTCTGTTATCGTCATACGTCACTGTACCTTCTTCATCTTTTAATGAGTGAGAACAATTTTCTGTTGCCTGTCATGTACCTTGAGCACCCACTATCCAGATACCACTTTGATGCTCTAAGACTTCCCTGCAATAAAAACACTAGGATTTAGGTACCCAAGTTCTTTTGGGTCCTTGCTAGTTAGTTTCCTCATTTTTCTTTTTAGATATCCATTTTAGGTGTTTAGTGTACATGTTATTCTTGTAGTCCTAATTTGTTACAATGACTACAACAAGATATTCTACTTACTTTTCAGTTGGGATGTACTTAAAGTTAGATTTATATTTAGTATTTTGTTCAACTACAAAAATTGGGGTTAGATAGATTTTAGGATGAACTATTGTTTCTTCATTATCTGGTGGAGTATATCCTAAACCATGTTTTTTCTACCCGAATCTTGTAGCTCCTTTTATATTAGAGATGATTTACTGTTTGTGAATTTGTCAATTGTATTAGATAAATATTCATTATCTTTTTTAGTTTGTCACACTGTTTTTAAGTTCATTTAAAGTCTCCTGTTTTTTCTAGATTTGTTATTTGTTCATTTTTAGTTCTTAGGTCTTCACATAACAATTCATTTCTTTTTTAATTCATAAATTTATTTTTCTAGTTGCTCAGTTTTAGATTTTAAATCTGGAGTTAGTAATTTCTAAGTATGCATAGTTTTTCTTAGTAGTTTTTTAATATTTTACATACATCTTTATATTTAATGTATTATTCATTAAATGTGCCTTCTAAACTATCAGAATCAGATTCATTACAAGAAGTAAATAAAGAGTCAGAGGTTACCTTATCATCGGTATTTGCCATGAGGGCCAAGTTGGCCTTTTCTTCTTCTTCTTTGCTAGAGCTTGACTCACTGTCTGGGTCGCTGTCATTGCTCCATGCAGCTGCCATGGCTTTCTTTTTGTACCTTTTGTTTTTCGGGCTGTCCTTCTTTCTGAACTCCGTCTTCTTTAGTTTTGGACATTCAACCTTAATATGTCCAGTTTTCTTACATTCATAGCATATGGGTCAGCTTTCTTGTATCCTTGACTTCGGGTTTCTTGAAGTCTTTTCTTTTTTTGAAATATCTCCTTCCAGATGGTATTTCTTCTTGGCCAATATGCGCTACAATCTTCTGGATAGGAATGCTTCCTCCTCTTCACTGCTTCCAGTACTTTTATCACCATCTGATTCATCACCAGATGTGTCTTCTGTAGCCTTGAGAGCATTGTTGTGTTTCTTTCTGCTGGAGGACTCCCCAAGCCTTTCCATGTTTATTCGTGGGTCATTAGTGACCCAATGAGCTTTTCAAGAGACATCCTCCTTAGGTCGTTAGCTTTTTCTATGGCTGTCACTTTAGGAGCCATGAAGCTGGGTAGGGATCTCAATATTTTTCTGACCATATCTCCCATGTCATAGGTCTTTCCAAGACCAGCCAAACCATTGGTGATATCCGTGAATTACTGTACATTTGTGTGATTGATTCTCCTGGTTGCATCTTAAATCTCTCAAATTGAGCTACCAAGATATCTATTCTTGTTTCTCTAATTTTATCTGTTCCCTCATATGTTTTGAGTTTCGCCCACATTTCCATTGCAAACTTGCACACAGAGATTCTATTGAATTCTTTCTTGCTCAGCGCACAACATAGTATGCTATTTGCTTTGCTGTTTAGAGATATCTTCTTTTTATCGTCATCTGTCCAATTTTCTTGCTATTGAGAAACTACTAGGTATCCTTCTTCTATGATGGACCAGAATTGAAAATTGAGACCTTGGAAAAAGAACTCCATTCTTGTCTTCCAATAGTTGTAGTCCTCACCATCAAATAGAGGGGGGTCGGCTGACTGACTGACCTTCTACATACCCTTGAGCTGCCATTTATCTTTCTCTTCTGATCGTGAGACCTTCTTTGATGAAGAGACTTGGCTCTAATACCACTTGTTGCCCAGCTAGCAAGTCCAGAGGGGGGTGAATGCGATTCTAAAAAATTCGTTTAGATCAAAACCTGTTAACAAAATGTACATGAAGACAAGAGGATGATAGTTAGTGATAGAATGAACAGCTAGCAAATAAACATCACACCGACACAGAGCTAGAGGTTTATACCATCGGGATTCCCAAGGAACCTCCGTCCCCAAGATTTCACTTAAGTTCATCCCCAAGGACAATTACACATCCAACTGCAGTTGCCCTTCTCTTCTACCCCGAAGAGGTACAAAACCACCCTGATACACAGGTCTTCCTTCATCAACGAAGGGAATACCAACCACCTGTTTCCAACAGATCTTCTCTTCACAACCCGAAGAGGAACTCCAATAGATGTGAATAAAAGTGAATGGCCCCTAGACCAAGCTACAACAAATGCTTGATTTGAGGCAATGTCTGAGAGAGAAAGATTTTCACTAGATGAAAACTCTCAGAACTACAAAGGCTTTCCAAAAGCTAAGGAAATGAACACGGAGAGCTAAGAGCTACAGAAATGGATGGAGTGAAGCAAGAGCTCTTCTTTCTTTTGCTCGCAAGTTGTAGATGATTCTCTGAAAGCTCTGTCACGCAAAAGTTGTTCTTCATGGAGATATCAGTTTTCTATATATCTTCTCTTGAAAATATAGCCGTTGAAATAGCCGTTGTCTCTTTGATAGACACACGTTAGACAACATGGTCTGAGGTGTACGACAGGTAAGCTTGCAGCCATTTAATGCTTTACGAGCCATGCACGTAAATAGAGATTCATCCAGATATCCTTCAGCTTCTAGTTATCCAACGTTATAAGATTTGGTACTCACAAAGACACTCACACAATAAATGCCAAACCGTAGACAGCTAGACTGTCTCTATGCTTGTCAGTCAACGTTAGAAAACCATGCAGTAAGAATGTACACTATAGTGGGAAATGCCATTCTGCTATCCTGAAAAGTGTTTTCTATAGAAACATAGGAATAGGCACCCACCAGTATGCACGCAGCGATGTTACAATCACATAAACAATGCAAGCATAGGATTGCGATGCACGCGGGAAGACTTTGACTTTCATAATATTTGAAATTTATTTGAATATCATGTATGAAATCGAGGTAATCCATGAAGTCGTTATGACAATGAAATAGTTGTTCAACTTATGAAATCATAGTGTGAACAAGTCATTGTTTAAGTACAAGCAAATCATTGTTTATGCAAATCGTATACAACTATAGGCAAATCATTGTATAAGCAAATCGTTGTTCAAACATAAACAAATTGTTGTTTGAGCAAATTGGTTCAAAACATAAACAAATCGTTGTTTGAGTAAATCGTTGTTCAAACATAAACAAATCGTTGTTTGAGCAAATCATTGTTCAAACATAAACCAATCGATGTGCAAGCAAATCGTGTATAAGTTGAATCGTTGTTTTCACTTATCGAATCATTACAACAATCAAATTGTTGTTTCCTCTTATCAAATCGTTATAAGAGTCAAATCGTTGTTTTCGCTTATGAAATCGATATGAGACTGAAATCGTTATTATACTTATGAAATCGTTGTGAAACGAAATCAATGTTACATACGAAATCGTTGTGAGACGAAATCATTGTTTTACATCCGAAATCGTTGTGAGACCGAAATCATTGTGAAACCGAAATCGTGACTCACTTATCAAATCGTTATAAGATGAAATCGTTTGAGCGATAGAATCGTTCATGCTCACTTATCAAATCATTATAAGATGAAATCATTGAGCGATAGAATGTTCATGCTTACTTATCATATCGTTATAAGATGAAATGTTGTAACGACGTAGAACGTTCATGCTCACTTATCAAATCGACGAAACATCGTGTTCTACAAAGGAAATGATGTGTACTTAGAAGAAATACATGCTCTAAACTTTAAATGATACAGTGTAAGAATTACTTACAGATTTGGCTTGATTTATTTTCTGTGGATGAACTTCATAAAAGATTGTTAAAAAAGTTGTGTCAAAGTTTGTGTTAATCAACCAAAATGGTATAATAAATAAAATTATATGGGGATGGGATCATCAGTGATATAATCATCTTTGACGTGTTAATGGAAATGGTGTGTACATCTAAAGTTTGACATTGTTAAATGAAAAATGTATGTGTTATGTGATCTCTAACTTAATCATGATAGAAGTGAGCTAAATGAATGATAGTAACGATTTTGATGATCTGTCGATCTCACGCACTATCTTAGGTCTGATGCTAAATGGATGGATAGTCGATGCGATTTGACCAGATGATGTGACTGCTAAAAGAATAATAGCCATAACGGAACAAGCCTATTTAAGGATTTCTGAAGTTTGGACCCCTCCGAGATTCGCAGGAAGTACGGATCTGGATGAAGCTAAAAATTGTCTAAAAGATATTGAGAGAATTTACAGTGATCCGATGTACAGAAGAAGAAAAGAGATGTATGTCAACATTTCAGTTAGATCGGGATGCCCGAGCGTGGTGGGAAACAGTGGAATCTACCTTAGAGGACCCAAACCAAGTTGGTTGGAAGAATTCGTGGAATTATTAAGGCAATACTTCTCTGAGCTAGTTCAGGAAAAGAAAGCAAATGAGTTTGCTAGTTTGAAACACTCAGAATGTCAGTGTCGGAGTATGAGGCCGGTTTGCCTGACTGTCGAGGTATGCTCTGTACCTATAGCCACAGAAAAATGAAGGCCAAGAGATTCATGAACGGACTGCGTCCAACTTCATTATGCAACTAACCCCTCATTTGATCACCACATACTTAGAAATGGTTAAAAGAGCTTTAGCATTAGAAGCTGCAAATGACACCGTGGATAAGATTAGAGGAAGGTCTGGAGAGGGATCTTCGGATTGAAAAAGGAAGTATGAGTCGGGGATGCCCCGAAGGTTCAACAGACTGCTAAGAAGGCAGAAAAAGCCAGTTGGAGGTAAATATGTTTGTAAACATTGCCATCTCAGGGGCATAAGACTGAGAACTGTTGGCGTAGGTTGGGTGCCTCTTCGCTGGGGTTAGTGACAACACCGAATTTCAGATTGTCCGATGCCTAAGAATGTACCGACGAATCAGAACCCCCGAGTGAAGCAAAGAAGATTGCAAGCATTCAGGAAGTGGAACCTGAATCTCACAAGAGTCAGACTGATAGAAGATACATTACTAGTAAACTCAAACCTGCTATATATATTGTTTGATTCAGGAGCTACACATTCTTTTATTAGTTATGAGTTGCTAAATTTGCTAAATCTTTGAGGTACAACCAATTTCATTACCTACATAGTTAGAGGTAGCAACTCCTTTGAGTGAGGGTAACAAACTTAAGAATATTACCCTAATAGTCAAATTGTAGTCAAAGGACATAACTTACCTGGTGATTTGATATGCCTTGAGATGTGGGATTATGATGTAATCCTTGGGGTTGATTGGCTATCTAAACATCATGCAAACTTAGATTTCCAATTAAGACAAGTAACCTTCCTCGAAAGGAAGTTTACTCCATGACTTTTGATAACCCCGCACAAGAAAAAATATAATCTCAGCAGTCAAAGCATGTAAATTGGTACAAAAAGGTTGTCAAGGGTACTTGGCGTCTGTAACCTTGATAAATCAGAACACTTCTGGATTGGAGGATATTCGGTGGTAGGGAATTTCTTGTGTTTTCCCGAAAGATTACCTGGTTTGCCACCTAGTAGAGAGGTGAATTTTTCAATTGAATTGGTATCAGGAGCTACACCAATATCAAGAACACCCTACAGAATGTCAATGGAAGAATTGAAAGAGCTAAAACGACAATTACTAGAATTTGATAGAAAAGGGATTCATTAGACCCGTACTCACCTTGGGGTGCTTCAGTTGTTTGTTAAGAAGAAGGATGGGTCTATGCGGTTATGCATAGATTATCGGCAATTAAATCAGTTAACTATTAAGAACAAGTACCCACTTCCAAGAATCGACGACTTATTGGATCAATTGTTTGGAGCTCAGTGTTTCTCCAAGATGATTTAAGGTCTGAGTATCATCAACTCAGAATTCAAGAACATGATATCCATAAAACGGCTTTTCAAACGTGATTGTAGACACGCGAATTCGGCTCCACCGCGGGCTAATTTCATATTGCGTCATAATGCCACAAATGGCCTTCATTTTGCCTTGAAAGAGTGTTTTCCCATCATTTCTGGATCTCACCATTCTTCTTCCCGAGTGCTTCTCCATCGCTTCAAGGTGGTTCGGTCGCGGAGGCCCATGAACAACTTCATTGAAAGGCGTCCGAACTGGTGGACGCGATTTGGTTCACCGAGGCCCATGAACAACTTCATTGAAAAGCGCGTCCAGACTGGCGGATGCGATTCAGGAACCTTGTTGCGACGGCTCCAAGGGGCGCTACCTTGTCACGTCGGCTATGCAGGACGCGACCATAAAGCATCGTGCATGGCATACGCATTTATGTTTAATTGAAATTGCGTCCAATTAGTTGGACGCAGTTCAAAGTAAAAAAGGTTACGCCCCCAAAGTCATCGAACCGTTGTGCAATCATGACAAATCCCCGAATCGCGTCCTTGTCAATAGACACGATTCAAAAGGTCAAATCCAAATGTCACGTTAGCAGACAACGCGTGTATGAGTCAGTTGCCTCAGAACCACGCATATGTAATCGCGTCCGGGCGGCCGCCGTGATTCAAGTCGTGGCGGCCTGGCCCGACACGATTCTAAAGCATAGCTGAGGCTACGCCATCATGCGCCCGTCACATCGGTTTGACTTTCTTAATCGCTGCCTACTGCCCGGACGTGATTCAATTCATAATCGCGGCTTCCTGTTTGGACGCGATTCAAGAATCTGTTGCCTATAAATTGGACCCGAGGGTCATTTCTTCAGGGGGGGTTCCACGAAGCGGCGAAGCCCTGCCGAATCCTCGCCTCGACTCCGAGCTATTCCTCGCCGGTCCATTCTTCTTCCTCAGAGTCTGGCGCCTGATGATCAGTTTATCCCCATGTAATTTAAATTAATTATATATTTATTTTGGTGATTAACAAAACTATAATAAAGTTTAATCTAATATATTTTCTATGAGATTGAGTACAGGAAATGAAACAAGGAATAACAAGCTAAATGGGCAAGTATTATTTACTCTATAGCCATGTAAGTTCAAGCATGAAATTTCTCTAAGTACACATCGATTTTCTGTATGCTGTAACGACTTCCCTCTCTCCCATAACGATTTGCTTCCATAACGATTCGCTAAGTGATCGCATTGATCTCACAACGATTCGCTAAGAAAGCATAACGATTTGCTTCCATAACGATTCGCTAAGTGGATCGCATTGATCTCACAACGATTCGCTAAGAAAGCATAACAATCTGCTTCCATAACGATTCTCTAAGTGATCGCATCGATCTCACAACGATTTCTAAGAAAACACATCGACTTGGTTCACAACGATTTGGTCTTCGCATCGATTTGATAAGTGAGAACAACGATTTGCTCTCACAAAGATTTGGTCTTCGCATCAATTTGATAAGTGAGAACAACGATTTGCTCTCACAACGATTTCTTAAGTGAGCACAACGATTTGCACTCACAACCATTTCGATTTCACAACAACTCGTTAAGTCTCATAACGACTTGATCCTTGGAACGATTCGATAAGTTACACGACGACTTTGTCACTGTAATGATTCGTTTAGTTACATAACGACTTAGTCACCGTAACGATTCGATATAGCAAACAACGATTTGCTCACACGTTTGTCTCTGACAACTTGCTCATAATGATTTGCTTATAGAGTCATAACGATTTGTCTGTATAATGATCGGTTTGCTTATGAGTGCACAACGATTTACATGGATAATGACTCCTTTGCATAACGATTTCATAAGTCATGCATATAACGATTTCATGGATTTGATATTTGAACTCATTTTTGAATATGTTGCAAAGTCAAAATCTTCACGTATATCTTTCTGACAACCATGCATTTATTTCGACAAATGTATCACTGCAGTACATACAAAACGATATCTTCTATTTCCATGATTATACTGTAAACATCTTTTTAGAAGAATAGAAGGAACTTCCTTTTTTCATATAAAATCTATCTAATGTTGACTGACAACAAGAGACAGCCTAGCTGTCTATTGGTTTAGCATTTAATGCGTGCAGGTCTCTGATAGCGCACCTCAATACAACGTTGGACAATATGGAAGATAACGGATATCAGAGAAGATCCTTTCTCCTGTTGCGTGCATGGAAAGCTAAAGACTGTTGAACAAGAAGCTCTACAGTGACATGCAGTCTAACGTAAACAAAAGCTTAGAGACAACGGCACTTCACGTTCAAATTTTAAATAGAAGATATATAAAGAAGGCTGAAGCTCCAGAAGAAGACACCTTGAATTGATAGACAACCCTTGCAATGATTTTTTTTAAGTCTTCTGTGAGAAACCTGGAGAGCCAGTTTTTCACTCACATCTGTTCTAGCTCTTTCTCTCGGAGATTAGTGTAGATTAGGGGTGTAAATGGAACCCAATAATCCGATATTCCGACCCGATACCGATAAAAATTATCTGCTTCAGAATCGGAAAATGATACTGATAGCTTATCGGAATCGGTTATCGAATATTCCGATAAGTTATCGGAATCGGAATCGAAAAAATAATCGGAATCGGTATCGGTATCGGTTTATTCCGATAAATTATCATAAACTCAAGGTAAAATTATGGAAACATCTTACCTTATCGAAATTTCGGTTTCGGTAATGTTATCGGAATCGGAACGGAATCAGAATTAACCATTCTTATCGGAATCGGAATCGGAACTATATTTCGGTTATCGGAATTGGTATCGAAATCTGTGTTTCCGGTTCCGAACCCGACCCGTTTACAGCCCCTAGTGTAGATCCTTGAGAGAGCCTCTAGTACTGAAAGAGATCAATTCTGTAGATCCTTTCTTCTCAGTCTTAGCTTCAGATCTAGCATTGTATAAGCTTGATCTAGGGGCTTGTTTTCATTTCCACATTCTTGTGTTCCTTCTTCCCTTCGTGTTGAAGGAAGACCTGGGGTTCCAGGGTGTGTATTCCCTTCACGTAGAAGGAAGACCTGGTGGTATCCAGGGTGTTGTAATTTTTCTTCGGGTTGTGAAGAGAGAAGACCATGCGGCTGGGTGTGTAAGGGTCCATAAGGGGGACTGTACCCTTGGGTAGTGAAATCCTGAGGTATTGCTCAGGGACAGGATGTAGGACTCCTAAGGAGAGGGGATCCGAACCAGGATAAATCCTTGTGTAGTGTGATTGCCTTTTGTGTGTTTGGTGTTTACCTTTACTAACACTAACAACTATCGAAGTGTGCTTTGTGTGACTATTTGTGAACAGATTTTAGGTTCTCAATAATTTTTAAGAATCCCATTCACCCCCCCTCTGGGCTTGCTAGCCGGGCAACAAGTGGTATCAGAGCTAGTCCCTTCGACAAGAAGAAGATCCAACGATCTGAAGAGAAAAGATCAAATGGCAGCCCAAAGTCCCTTCGAAGGTCAGTCAGTCAACAGGCCACGTTGTTCAATGGTGAAGATTATACATACTGGAAACAAGAATGGAGTACTTCCTACAAGGATTCGATTTTCAAATATGGTCCATAGTAGAAGAAGGTGATTAGTCGTTCTAAAACAACAGAGACAACTGGACAGAAGATGATAGAAAGAAGATTTCTCTCAACTGCAAGCCAAGAGCATATTATGTTGTGCACTTATCAAGAAAGAATT
>JACBKR010005448.1:0-18262 GCA_014218235.1 Colocasia esculenta | reverse complement strand
TCTGACCTGCATGCGTTGCAGAGCCAGAAAATCTGGGAGCAAGGTATGGCCACCATTGGGGGTGTCCCCCAACGGCTCTCAGGTTGTCAAATCGGTATGGTGAATGGGTGAGGGGCTCTCCTTAGGTCTGAACCCGAATTTGGTCCCTCCCACTCCTCACTTCACCTTGCAAGAGAGAAATACAGGAAGGAAAACCCTAGAGAAAGTCTGTGAGAAAACCCCATCTTAGCACCCCCAAATCCGACCCCTTGGAGCTTGGTCTGGAGATCTACTGCGACAAGGAGGAAGCTGGAGCAAGGGAGAAGGCATCCCCATCGTCCCCTCGGCGTGGAGATCACCCAGAGCCCGGAGGAAGGCGATCTAGAGGGGGGTTCTGCAACTTCTTGGGACTGCCCAAGGAGGTCTTCAAAGGCAAGTGACCTATCCCTGATGTTCCCTTATGAGTCTAGGTTGGTTTTGTGAATTTTATGGATTTTTCCTCGAGTCCTAGACCCTCCAATTCACCCAAGATTCAGAGCTCGGGTCTGTGTTTCTGCACAGACCTGGTTCGACGGCAAGGTCCCTGGACGTCCAGTCATGATTGGCGTCCATCGACCATGCCGCTGACTCTGAGTCAGCGGCCAGAGACCGCCGCCGAGTTCTTCTGGACAGAACAGTGAGTTGTTCTGTCCCTCTTATACATTAATTTCGGTATGTTTTACGTGATGAGGATATATGGTAAACCTTATACTCTATGTATATTGTGCATTGTGGTGTGTGGATGAATGTGGTATGATGGTGAATGTGGAAATGGTATTCCTTAAACTTGTGAGCATGAATTGTTGATTCTTGCAAAATTAGTTTTCATGATTAGAATTGTATGAAGGCCTTGGTTTTGGTCTGATCATGAAGTTAGTGGGTCATATATGTGTTTTGCAAATTTGGTAAATTATCCATGCTAGTGTAACGTGCTAATAAATCCGGTTCGGTAGAATAATGGAAACATGCAAGAATGATTTGTAGTGTTCAATCCATAGATGTATGAATTAGGGAAATTTTGTATTCTCAATTCATGCATATGTTAATAGCTTATGCTTAAACAGCAAGTGGCTAATTTGCAAAATGTGTTAGACCCATGTTAACTTAAGTTGTGAATATATGCAAAATAAGTGTTTGAATTTCTGTAAATTCCTGAGCTCAGAAAAATTTGAAAAATTGAGAGTATCATCTTGAAACCGAAAACAGCATGTGGTTAAAATTTCAGGTCATTTGGATCAGTAAATAAAAAGTTATGTGTTTTCATGTGAAATGTGATAATTCATGCATATGATCGTAATGTGATTAGTTATGTTTAAAACCAACATGATTAGTGTGTTACTGTGTGTTAAACTTCTGAAATTCTGTAGTACCATGTTAGGAAAAACAGAGATATTCATGTGAGTGAGAAAGTGGATGTGATGAAAGTGTAAAGTGTAAAACCATGTGTAAAACGGTAAATGTGTAAATGTGTAACTGTGCCAATGTGACACTGCTTCCGTAGAGGGCAGTGGAGCTGTATCAGGGAAAAGTCCCCCTGAGAAAGTTCAATGTGTTAAGTGACCCTAAGGGCATTAGGGGGAAATCCTGGAGGTGGACAAGTACCACTGGTTAGGGTGGAGACTTGTTCTCCGGTCTGCACAGTTCAAGAGTCGCCATTGGAATGCCTAGATGGCGTCTATGTGTAATGTGATGTGTATTTGTCCTTCTTGGTGGTTTGGACTATGTGTCATGGCACCTAAAATGTGTAATGTGAAATGTGTAATGTGTATGTGTACATGTGTAAATGTGTAAGTGACAATGTGAATGTGTATGTGTAAAGTGTAACCATGTGAAAAGGAGAAACTAGTGTAAAGGAAAATGTGAAATTCTAGATGTGTAAATGTGTTATTGAAACCCATGTGAGACTAAATCTGAAACCATGTGAATTCAGAAAATGCATGTTATTATCTTATTTTATGTGTGTAAAATTTTTAGAGTCCATGTTAGGGACAACTAATGAATATGTGTGCAAATAGCATGATAGATTGTCATATGATATGTTTTAAGCAACGTTGTGGCTTCATGTGTAGATTTATAGCCATGAATCATGTGAAATCAGCAACCTAAAGCATGTGAAAAGGTTATGTATGTACTTAAGAACATGTGGAATCCATGCTAGTTGTGTTTCTCGTCCAGTATGTAGAAGTTCATGTTGATAGCTCTCATGTTTTGATTCTTTAAAGATTAAAGTTCATGAGTAAATTGAATAGAGACCATGTGATAGGTGAATTTTATTTTAAAAATCTGAAAGCATGAGTTATGTATAAAATTGTAGAACTTTCATGATAGGTTGAAAACTTGAGTTGACCAGCATGCTATGTGTTGCTAATTGTAATGTGCGTGTAGAAACCATTAGGACTTATAAGTGTATATCATGAGTAGTGTTGCTTGCTGAGTCCTTGGACTCACTCCTTGCTTCGGCGTACAGGTATAGTTGGTGACACAGTACCTTTGGAGGAGGCAGCAGAGACGGACTCCGAGCGTGGAGACTAGCTAGTTGTTGGAGTTCTTGAGATTTGTGTATTTCATAGTAGGTACTTGGAACATTGTATTAGAACTATCATGAAAGGAATGTATTATGTGGACATTTTGTAATTCTATTTCAGCAATTTAAATTATGTGAGCTCTTAGTTCCTTAT
Source organism: Colocasia esculenta (assembly GCA_014218235.1). NCBI lineage: Eukaryota > Viridiplantae > Streptophyta > Magnoliopsida > Alismatales > Araceae > Colocasia > Colocasia esculenta. The sequence goes on along the minus strand of JACBKR010005448.1, from coordinate 15,566 downwards.
TGTTAATTGCGAAAATTCATGTATGGTTAATGTGGATGATGAATGAATGGAGATAGTTCTCTCTTACTTCCGCTACTCTGTTATATATTCGCATGTATCTCAGCTGTATGTATCGTTTGGGTAAATGTCCCACTGTGGCAGCACTTGTTATACCGACGTGGGTTGGTATAACCGTACCGGTATAATGAGGGCCGTCACAGAGATTGGTATCAGAGCGACCGGTTGAGATTGCACATGAATATACCTAAGTCATCATCCCCATTGCATGCTAAGTATGTCCACATGTGTAGAAAACACTAATAGGAAGTGAAAGATAGATAAGAAAATGGTTAGAGAACTTAGTAACCTAGCTCTAATGGTGGCTGAAATTTTATTACAGCCATGGCTTCCCGTGGACAGCGTGGAGGTGTGCCAGCTCGCGACGACGAGCAGAGGCGTGAGGAGCGGGCGGAGCAGCAGGCCCCGGCCCCACAGGGTCCTGTGCTTCCCCCACCACCGCCAGTGGACTATGGAGTATTTATGCAAGGTCTGGTGCAAGCCATGCAGACGCAGGCCCACACCCAGGCAGCACTCCAGGCCTAGTTGGAGGCCCAGGTAGAATAATAAAACAACCTAGTAGTTTGCTATTTAAATTGCATGATATTGTGTTTATTGTATATTGTTATTGTTTAATGTAGCAGGCTCAGGCCCCAGCTCAGGACCATGGTGGACCTTCCATCATGGAGCGATTCAAGAGGATGCCCCACCCTCTTTTAAGGGGGAGAGTGATCTGCTAATGGCAGAAAGCTGGATGAGGGAGACGGAGAAAATCTTCCGAGCTATCAGGTGTCCTGACGAGGACAGGTGACCTTAGCCACCTACATGCTACAGGTATGCTTTAGTTATGCTTGAATGTTGGTTGTTAAAGTTAAAATTGTTGGTTAGTCTTATGAAGGCGTATTGCAGGAGAGAGCTGATGTATAGTGGTCCTCCCTACTGCGTACCGCTTCGAGGACGGAGCAGTTGATGTGGGTGGGACGCATTCGTGAGGCTCTTCCGAGCCAAGTTCGTCCCAGAGCACATCCAGGACAAGATGGAGCAAGAATTCCTTTCCCTGACGCAAGGATCGATGACCGTCCTGGAATACGAGGCAAGGTTTTCTGAACTTTCTAAATATGCACCGCATATAGTGGAGGATGAGCGCAGGAAGACCAAGAAATTTGTGATGGGTCTCAAACCGTCACTGAGGACGAGGCTCGTGGCGTTTGACCACCGCACGCTAGACGAGGCCCTCAGCGCAGCCTGTAGACAGGAGGGAGAAATGGAACAATATCTGGAGGAGAAGAAGGCTTCGCAGAAGAGGCCGGCAGCACCATTCCAGCGGCAAGATAAGAGGAACACCGCAGAAACCAACGACAGCCAGCAACTCTCAGGTACCCTCTGTACGTTCCCCCGGTGCGAAGAGAGAGTGTCCCCATTGTGGGAAGACCCATGGAGGTTTCGAGTGCTGGTTAGTAGCGGGTAGATGCTTAAAGTGTGGGAGCAGCGACCACAAGATCAAGGATTGCCCAAGACTTCAGAAGGGAGCTTAGCGTGGAGCGCCAGTACCAGCAGTAGCGGCAGCCGCGCCAGCTACAGGACGACTAGGAAGGCCTCGAGCCCCAGCTCGAGTGTTTGCGTTAGCTCATGAGGACGCCGAGCAGGCGAAGCATGTCACCGAAGGTACAGTTTACTTTTCGGTGTGCACGCTCGGGTTTTGTTTGATACGGGTGCTACTCACTCGTTCATTTCCGAGCGATTCGCTAGGCAGTTAGCCCTAGAGTCAAGCATAGAGTCTGAGGAGTTAGAGGTCCCTTTGTCTGTGCACACCCCTGCGGGTACGGTATCGACTAGGAAGTGCATTCTGTCGTTACCTGTGTGCATTGAGGATAGATTCCTAGATGGGTGTTTCTTCTTGCTAAAGATGAAGGACTATGATTGTATCCTTGGTTTGGATTGGCTAGAGGAGCACTATGCGTTAGTGGATTGTCGTAGGAAGAAGATTGTTTTCCGCATTCCTAGTGAGGATGAGTTCTCTCATCCCTTGCCAAAGAACTTAGCGGGAATTAGTTATCTCTGCCATGAAGGCGATGCGCATGGTGAACAAGGGTTGTGACGCATTTCTTGCCAGCGTTATGCTAGTACCCGATGCTGGTTCATCACTGACTCTTGCAGAGATTGATGTGGTGCAGGACTTTCCAGATGTCTTTCCCGACGACTTGTCTGGATTGCCACCGGATAGGGAGATAGAGTTCACTATAGAGTTGCTTCCAGGCACCTCTCCTATTTCTAAGGCCCCATATCGGATGGCCCCTGCAGAATTAGCCGAGTTGAGGAAGCAATTGCAAGAATTACTCGATAAGGGATTTATTCGCCCCAGTGTTTCCCCTTGGGGCGCACCTGTATTATTCATCAAGAAAAGACGGGTCGCTTCGGTTGTGTATTGATTATAGAAAGCTAAACCAGTGACTGTGAAGAACTGTATCCCTTACCTCAGATTGATGATCTGTTTGACCAGTTGCGAGAGGCATCAGTCTTTTCTAAGATTGACTTGAGATCTGGTTATCATCAGTTGAGGATTAGGAGCGAGGATGTGTCCAAAACGGCATTTAGAACCCGTTATGGACATTATGAGTTTTTGGTTCTTCCTTCGGATTGACCAACGCCCCTGCAGCGTTCATGGATCTCATGAACCGGTGTTTAGTCCGTATTTAGATAGCTTTGTTGTTGTGTTTATTGATGACGTGTTGGTCTATTCTCCGGATGAGGCCACACATCGTCAGCATTTGAGGTTAGTCTTAGAAGTTCTCCGTGAGCACAAGCTGTATGCGAAGTTCAGCAAGTGCGAGTTCTGGTTGCGCGAGGTTCATTTTCTCGGGCATGTTATCTCTGGCGCTGGTGTCGCAGTTGATCTAACAAAAGTCCAGGCAGTTATGGATTGGGAGATTCCCAGGACCCCTTCGAAGATTCGTAGTTTTATTAGGTTAGCTAGTTACTATCGGCGATTCATTGAGGGTTTCTCATCCATCACCGCCCCTTTGACAAAGCTGACCAGAAAGGGTGAGAAGTTCGTATGGTCTGAGGCATGTGAGCGTAGCTTTTAGCTATTGAAGGCTAAGCTTACTTCTGCTCCAGTATTGGTATTGCCCAGTGGTCTAGAAGGCTTTGCCATTTATACGGATGCATCTCAGATTGGTTTAGGCTGTGTGCTCATGCAGCAAGAGAGGGTAGTGGCTTATGCTTCTCGTCAGTTGAAGGAGCATGAGAGGAACTATCCGACTCATGATTTAGAGCTCGCAGCAGTGGTTCATGCACTAAAGATCTGGAGGCACTATCTTTATGGTGTCAGATTTGAGGTGTTTACCGACCACAAGAGCTTGAAGTATATTTTCTCCCAAAAGAATTAACCTGAGGCAGAGGAGGGATTGAGTTCTTGAAGGACTATGACTTCGACCTTCAGTATCATCCTGGAAAGGCGAACGTCGTAGCGGATGCTCTTAGTAGAAAGAGGTCTTCGCTCCAGCAGGATTGGAAGATGTTGGAGGATGCAGCGTGCTCTATGACCGAGTTAGAGCCATCGTTGTGTCAGGCTTTTGTAGCTTAGCTATCCCTTAGATCCTCAGTCTTGGATGAGGTGATTGAGCAGCAGAAAGCCGATCCTAGATTGTTAGAGTTAGTGGGTAAGGCGGGCATTGCTCGTGATGAGGACGGTGTGATTAGATTTCAGCACCGTGTTTGTGTCCCCAATGTGGTAGATGTCCGTGAGCATGTGTTAGCGGAGGCTCATAGATCGCGATTCTCTATTCATCCGGGTAACACTAAGATATATCAAGACCTGAAGAGATCATTTTGGTGGTCCGGCATGAAGAAGGATGTTGCGGATTATGTGTCTAGATGTCTAGTATGTCAGCAGGTGAAAGCCGAACGGCAGCGACCATCCGGCCTTATGCAGAGGATGGATATCCCCGTATGGAAGTGGGAAGCTGTCACTATGGACTTCGTTTTGGGTTTGCCTCGATCTAGAAGGGGCAATGACTCGATTTGGGTAGTTGTAGATAGATTCTCGAAGACTGCTCATTTCTTGCCTATGAAGAAGAAGCAGTCAGTAGAGAGTTTAGCTAGACTGTATGTTAGCGGTATCATTAGATTCATGGTGTGCCGAAGTCGATCATTTCGGATCAAGATCCGAGATTTACTTCGAGATTGTGGAAGGGTCTTCAGGATGCGTTAGGTTCGGAGCTTAAGCTCAGTTCGGCGTTTCATCCCCAGACCGATGGACAGTCCGAGAGGACTATCCAGACGCTCGAGGATATTTGAGAGCGTGTGTTCTGGATTGGAAGGATGATTGGGAGCGTCATTTACCTCTCGTGGAGTTCGCATACAACAACAGCTTTCATGCTAGTATTGGTATGGCTCCATTCGAGGCGTTGTATGGTAGGCCCTGCAGATCTCCGCTATGTTGGGAGGAGACTGGTGATAGGCAGTTGATCGGACCGGAGTGAGTTCAGGAAACTTCGGATAAGATTCAGCTTATCAGGAAAAGGCTTGTTGCGACACAGGATAGGCAGAAGAGTTATGCCGACAACAGGAGGAAGGATTTGGAGTTCGAGGTTGGCGATCATGTCTTCTTGAAGATATCGCCTACTCGAGGTGTTGTCAGATTTGGCAGGCATAGCAAGCTAAGCCCTAGGTTCATAGGCCCATATGAGATTCTCAGACGTTTGGGCAGCGTGGCGTACGAGCTAGCTTTACCCCCAGCTTTGGCTAGCGTTCACCCTGTATTCCACGTATCTATGCTCAGGAAGTATGTCAGAGATCCGTCTCATGTGATTAGTCATGAGCCAGTGGAGATCCAGCCAGATCTTTCGTATGTCGAGCAACCAGTGCCATTCTTGACCGAAAGGTTCAGCATCTCCGGAACAAGAGTATCGCGTCGGTGAAAGTTCTATGGCGGAACTTCTCACGTGAGGAGGCTACGTGGGAGCTTGAGGATGCGATGAAGAAGAAGTATCCCCTTTTGTTTGAGTAGTGTCGTTCTAACTTTGAGGACGAAGTTTCTTTAAGGGGGAGAGGGTGTAAGACCCTCGAATTTCCGTCGCATTATTTGCATTATGTGTGAATTTTGTGCTTGTGTATGTATGTACATATTTACGTACGCATTATTAGTATAATTACGTGTGCATGAGTTTATATTAAACATAAATAATGTATTATTGCATGTGATAGTATGGATACAATACCGTATACATTTGCCTGTATATATGTCCGGTATGCATGGTTTTCTGCATAATTAGGGTTCTGGCCGAAGGTCACCTTGGCGTCAACCCTAGGCCGTTTATCAGGTGTCAGCGTCCAGACCTGGACGCCAACACTCATCCCGGCGTCCAGCGATGTGGACGCCAATTTCTCTGACCTGCATGCGTTGCAGAGCCAGAAAATCCGGGAGCAAGGTATGGCTACCATTGGGGGGATGTCCCCTAACGGCTCTCATTGTCAAATCGGTATGGTGAGTGGGTGTGGGGCTCTCCTTAGGTCTGAACCCGAATTTGGTCCCTCCCATCCTCACTTCACCTTGCAAGAGGAGAAATCGAGGAAGGAAAACCCTAGAGAATCTGTGAGAAAACCCCATCTTAGCACCCCCAAATCCGGCCCCTTGGAGCTTGGTCTGGAGATCTACTGCGACAAGGAGAAGCTGGAGCAAGGGAGAAGGCATCCCCATCGTCCCCTCGGCGTGGAGATCACCCAGGAGCCCGGAGGAAGGCGATCTAGAGGGAGGTTCTGCAACTTCTGGGACTGCCCAAGGAGGTCTTCACCGAGCCATAAATCCCTTGGAAAATTTTTGAAAGGCAAGTGACCTATCCTTGATGTTCCCTTATAAGTCTAGGTTGGTTTTGTGAATTTTATGGATTTTTCCTCGAGTCCTAGACCCTCCAATTCACCCAAGATTCAGAGCTCGGGTCTGTGTTTCTGCACAGACCTGGTTCGACGGCAAGGTCCCTGGACGTCCTTCATGATTGGCGTCCATCGACCATGCCGTGACCCGGAGTCAGCGGCCAGAGACCGCCGCCGAGTTCTTCTGGACAGAACAGTGAGCTGTTCTGTCCCTCTTATACATTAATTTCGGTATGTTTTACGTGATGAGGATATATGGTAAACCTTATACTCTATGTATATTGTGCATTGTGGTGTGTGGATGAATGTGGTATGATGGTGAATGTGGAAATGGTATTCCTTAAACTTGTGAGCATGAATTGTTGATTCTTGCAAAATAGTTTCATGATTAGAATTGTATGAAGGCCTTGTTTTGTCTGATCATGAAAGTCAGTGGGTCAATATATGTGTTTTGCAAATTTGGTAATTATCCATGCTAGTGTAACGTGCTAATAAATCCGGTTCGGTAGAATAAAATGGAAGCATGCAAGAATGATTTGTAGTGTTCAATCCATAGATGTATGAATTAGGAAAATTTTGTATTCTCAATTCATGCATATTTAATAGCTTATGCTTAAACAGCAAGTGGCTAATTTGCAAAATGTATTAGACCCATGTTAACTTAAGTTGTGAATAGTATGCAATAAGTGTTTGAATTTCTGTAAATTCTAATGAAGCTTAGAAAAATGAAAAATTGAGGATATCATCTTGAAACTGAAAACAGTATGTGGTTAAAATTTCGGTCATTTGGATCAGTAAATAAAAAGTTATGTGTTTTCATGTGAAATGTGATAATTCATGCATATGATCGTAATGTGATTAGTTTTGATTTAAACCAGCATGATTAGTGTGTTTATTGTGTGTTAAACTCTTGAAATTCTGTAGTACCATGTTAGGAAAAACAGAGATATGCATGTGAGTGAGAAAGTGATGTGATGAAGTGTAAAGTGTAAAACCATGTGTAAAACGGTAAATGTGTAAATGTGTAACTGTGCCAATGTGACACTGCTTCCGTAGAGGGCAGTGGAGCTGTATCAGGGAAAAGTCCCCCTGAGAAAGTTCAATGTGTTAAGTGACCCTAAGGGCATTAGGGGGAAATCCTGGAGGTGGACAAGTACCACTGGTTAGGGTGGAGACTTGTTCTCCCGGTCTGCGCAGTCCAAGAGTCGCCATTGGAATGCCTAGATGGCGTCTATGTGTAATGTGATGTGTATTTGTCCTTCTTTGGTGGTTTGGACTATGTGTCACGGCACCTAAAATGTGTAATGTGAAATGTGTAATGTGTATGTGTACATGTGTAAATGTGTAAGTGACAATGTGAATGTGTATGTGTAAAGTGTAACCATGTGAAAAGGGGAAACTAGTGTAAAGAAAAATGTGAAATTCTAGATGTGTAAATGTGTTATTGAAACCCATGTGAGACTAAATCTGAAACCATGTGAGTTCAGAAAATGCATGTTATTATTCTTATGTTTATTTGTGTAAAAATGTTTAGAGTCCATGTTAGGGACAACTAATGATATGTGTGCCAAATAGCATGATAGATTGTTCATATGATATGTTTTAAGCAACGTTGTGGCTCTCATGTGTAGATTTATAGCCATTGAATCATGTGAAATCAGCAACCTAAAGCATGTGAAAAGGTTATGTATGTACTTAAGAACATGTGGAATCCATGCTAGTTGTGTTTCCTCGTCCACGTATGTAGAAGTTCATGTTGATAGCTCTCATGTTTGATTCTTTAAAGATTAAAGTTCATGAGTAAATTGAATAGAGACCATGTGATAGGTGAATTTTATTTTAAAAATCTGAAAGCATGAGTTATGTATAAAATTGTAGAACTTTCATGATAGGTTGAAAACTTGAGTTGACCAGCATGCTATGTGTTGCTAATTGTAATGTGCGTGTAGAAACCATTAGGACTTAAGTGTATATCATGAGTAGTGTTGCTTGCTGAGTCCTTGGACTCACTCCTTGCTTCGGCGTACAGGTATAGTTGGTGACACAGTACCTTTGGAGGAGGCAGCAGAGACGGACTCCGAGCGTGGAGACTAGCTAGTTGTTGGAGTTCTTAGATTTGTGTATTTCATAGTAGGACTTGGAACATTGTATTAGAATTATCATGAAAGGAATGTATTATGTGGACATTTTGTAATTCTATTTCAGCAATTTAAATTATGTGAGCTCTTAGTTCCTTATTGTTAATTGCGAAAATTCATGTATGGTTAATGTGGATGATGAATGAATGGAGATAGTTCTCTCTTACTCCGCTACTCTGTTATATATTCGCGTGTATCTCAAGTGTATGTATCGTTTGGGTAAATGTCCCACTGTGGCAGCACTTGTTATACCGACGTGGGTGGTATAACCGTACCGGTATAATGAGGGCCGTCACACCACCTTTCCTCTCTTGCTTTCCAATCTCTATTGGGTTAGGATAGTATCTAAATTCGTGCTAGACTATATGGAGTAGGTTTAGGAATCCAATTCCAACTCTAATTGCTACTTTTATTGCTTTAATAACCCCTTTCCAATTAGGAGATACTTAAACTCCGAATTTAGGGTATTTTCTTATTATTCTCCCTTTGTAAATTCATATTTTTGACCCAATAAGCTCTAGAGGATCCATTAAGCAAAGCCCATTACTCTTTTCCATTTAATGGGTTATTTAATCCTCTTTTTATTGAATATCCCTTTAGCTGAGTTTTTAATTTATTATTTAAATTTTATTTTTCTCAAAAATTCAGGTTGCTACACTCCTAGAAAGAACTCAACATGAGGCAGAGAAGATGGCTAGAATATCTTAAGGATTTCGACTTCAACATCCAATACATCCAGGCAAGGGTAATGTCGTGGCTGATGCTCTTAGTAGGAAGCAAATGGCGTCTGCTTCAAGTCTAGTCCTTGGCGAGATGCAACTACTGGAATAATTCGCAAGGTTAGACTTAAATATTGAACATAGGGATGATCGAGTCTTGGTTGCCAATATCAAGATTCAATCTGATCTGCTAGAGGAGATCAAAGCTCAACAAGATGATGATCCATTCTTAGTTCGCGTCAAGGAAACTCTAGCCAAAAGACCGGACTTTGCTATGACCGAAGATGGAAGGCTTGTCTTTCAAGGGAGGACATGTGTCCCCGACAATGAAGAACTGAAGAGGAAGCTAATGAATGAAGCTCACAAGAAAAAGTATACTATTCATCTAGGATGTACCAAAATGTATCAAGACATGAAAAGAACATTTTGGTGGCCGAACATGAAGAGAGAGGTAGCGGAACATGCCACTCACTGCCTTATTTGCCAATAAGTAAAAGCAGAACACAAGTGCCCTGCTGGTGTACTCAGACCGCTGGATATTCCGGAATGGAAATGGGAAAGCATTGGCATGGACTTCATCATGGGTTTACCCAAGACTCGTGGTGGACTCGACGCCATATGGGTCATAGTCGACCGACTAACCGAATCCGCCCATTTTCTGCCTATAAAGAGAAAGTGGTCGATGATGATCAGTCTGTCCCCATGCAATTTTAATTAATTACATATATATACATATTTTGATGATTAACAAAACCAAACAAGAGTTTATCAATTATATCTAATGAATATTTCATAAGTCTTAAGTACAGGAAAAATACCAAGGTCAAACAAGTCAATAAAGGTATGCATTACTTCTCTGAAGCTTTAATCTTTTCAACATGATATTTCTCTAAGTCCATATCGATTTCTGTTGAAGTTCATAACGATTTCCTTATAAGACTGAAAAGTCATGTTGTTTCAAACAAATCGATGTCGTAACGATTCTATAAGTGATCGCAACGATTTCCTATAAGATTGAAAAGTCATGTTGTTTCAAACAAGTCGATGTCACAACGACTCTATAAGTTACCGTAACGATTTCTTTAGAGCCCGTAACGACTTGTCTGTCGCAACAACTCTATAAGTTACCGTAACGATTTATTTAGAGCCCGTAACGACTTGCTCGTCACAATGACTCTATAAGTATTCATAACGATTTCTTTAGAGCCCATAACGACTTGTCTGTCGCAACGATTCTATAAGTATTCATAATGATTTCTTTAGAGCCCGTACTGACTTGTCTGTCGCAACGATTCTATAAGTATTCATAACATTTCTTTAGAAAGCGCAACGACTTGGTTGTTGCAACAATTTCATAAGTTACCGTAACGACTTCTTTAGAACTCGCAACGACTTGCTCGCCGTAACGATTCTATAAGTATTCACAATGATTTCTTTAGAAAGCGCAACGACCTGCTTGTTGTAACGACTTCATAAGTTACCATAACGATTTCTTTAGAACTCGCAACGACTTGCTTGTTGTAACGACTTCATAAGTTACCATAACGATTTCTTTAGAGTTCATAACGACTTGATAAGTGTTCATAATGATTTGCTCTCTATAATGACTTATTAGTATTATAACGATTTCATAAGTCATATAACCATGGATTTCATATCTTGATATCTTATTATCTTAAGAGTGTTGACTAATCAAAGTCCACGTAGACATCTCTCTGACGCTTTTGCATTTATGAGATCTGAACGTATCTCTACATGCATGCTGACTATATCATCCTTTATCGTGCCTACTCTGATTACGTCTTTTAGACTTAAGCTATTTGGCAATACTATTTTCATGTCTATGGCTACTGACGTTGACTGATATCAGAGACAGCTTAACTGTCTGCTATTTGAGATTGACATTTGTGCAGACCTCTGAACTAACTTCATGGTACAACGTTAAACAAAATAGAAGCCAACGGATATTTATGAAGATCTCATCTCTTTGCGTGCTCAAGTGATCAAAAGACTGTGACTGGAAGCTTCCAAGACTCTAGATGTCATTCAGTCTAACGACTACTCAAAAGAGAGACAACGGACACTTCAACGTCTAAATTTCAAATTGAAGATATAAATTCAAGTCAGAAGAACAGAAGAAAGGGGGAGATCGCGTATTCAAGCATTCAAATTCTTCTGAAGAAAGTCCAGAGCCAAGAACCGTCATTCCACTTAGCTTTTGCTCTTTTGCTCTCCACTAGTTTGTGAAAATCTTGAGAGAGCCTGTATAGTTCTGAGAGTGTGACTTGTTAAAATCTCTTTGCTCTCAGTTCTAGTTGCTTCAGATCCTTGCTTATCAAAAGCTTGATCAAGGGGCTTGAAAGTCATTTATTCTTCTCTGTGTTATTCCTTCGGGTGAAGGAAGACCTGGTGGTATCCAGGGTGTTGTTCCCTTGGGTGTGAAGGAAGACCTGGTGGTATTCAGGGTGTTGTTCCCTTCGTGTGTGAAGGAAGACCAGCTGAGCTGGGTGTTGTAGCGTCCTTAGGGGGACTGTTCCTAGTTAGTGAAATCCTGAGTTGTGATCAGGGACTGGACGTAGGACTCCTAAGGAAAGGAGGTCCGAACCAGGATAATCCTTGTGTTGTGTGGACTGTCTTCTTTGTGTGATTGTTATTTAAACTACTGTCACTAATCTATTTCGAAGAACGTTTGTGTGATGTTTTGAGTTACAGGTATCTTCTAGATTAATGTTTAAAGACCCATTCACCCCCCTCTGTGCTCGTCAACTGGGCAACAAGTGGTATCAGAGCAAGTCTCTTCGACAAAGAAAGGATCCAACGATCTGAAGAGCAAAGATCCATGGCAGCCCAAGGTAACTTTGAAGGTCAGTCCGTCAACCGACCCCCTCTCTTCGATGGTGAAGATTATCCTTACTGGAAGACTAGAATGGAATACTTTTTACAAGGACACGACTATCAAATTTGGTCCATAGTAGAAGAAGGGATCTGTTAGTCACAAATGAGAAAGCACAATTGACAGATGATGACAGGAAGAAGATTTCCCTGAATTGCAAAGCAAAGGGCATCCTATGTTGTGCTCTAAGTAAGAAGGAATTCAACAGAGTTTCAGCATGCAAAACCTCAATGGAAATGTGGAAAAGCTCAGGATTACTTATGAAGGCACAGACAAAGTGAAGGACAAGAATCGATATTCTTGTCACTCAATATGAAAGATTTCAGATGCAATCAAGTGAGTCCATAACTCAAATGTTCAGCCAGTTCACTGACATCACAAATGGACTGGCTAGCTGGGGAAAGTCTATGAGATGGGAGATATGGTAAGAAAGATACTTAGATCCTTACCGTCCTCATGGACTCCAAAAGTCACAGCAATAGAAGAAGCTAATGACCTGAAGAGAATGTCTGTAGAAAAGCTCATTGGGTCCCTCATGGCCCATGAGATCAATATGGAAAGGCTAGGAGAGTCTTCTAGCAGAAAGAAGCACTCCAACGCCTTAAAAGCTGAAGAAGATTCACCAGATGCAAGCTCAGCTGAAAGCGAAAGTGATGCAGACAGCGAGAATGAGGAAGCTATGTTATCTAGAAAGTTACAGCGAATTTGGCTAAAAAGAAGAAATATCAATCTGGTAGAAGGTATTTCAAAAAGAATAAGGAATTCAAGAAGCCAGACGGAAAAGAAATAAAGAAAGAAGGAGACCCATCTGCTATGAATGTAAGAAGCCAGGACACATAAGACTGAGTGTCCTAAGTTAAAGAAGCCAGAGTTCAGGAAGAAGGACAGTTCCAAGAAGTTTAGAAAATACAAAAAGAAAGCAATGGCAGCAGCATGGGAAAACAGTAGCGACTCAGATAGTGAGTCAAGCTCCTGCAGTGATGAAGAAAAAGCCCACTTGGCCTTCATGACAAATACTGAAGAAAAAAGGTAACTTCTGACTCCTCTTTTGATTCATGCAATGGTTCAGACTCCGATAGTTTAGAAGAGGCTTTCAACAAACTTTATGAAAAATATAAAGAAGTAACCAAAATTAAAAGTAAGTAAGAAAAACATAGTCTGTATAGAAAATACAAACTCAGATCTAAAATCAGAAATGAACAATAGAAAGTCAAATAACTGAACTTAAACGAAAAAATGAACTGTTATGTGAAGACCTAAAAGCAAAGAATGAACAAATAACTAAACTAGAAAAATAGGAAAGTACAGATGAATTAAGGAAAGAAATCAAAAGCTTAAATGAAGAAAATAGATAAACTATCAAGCACACTAGAAAAAATTTACTAATGGTAAAAACTCTCTAATATTAAAAGGTGCTAGGAGATCAGGTAAGAAGAAAAATGGGTTAGGATATACACCCCCAGATAATGAAGAAACCATAGTCTATCCTAAAACATATCCAACACCAAATTTGTACCGAACAAGATGTAGCATACAAAGCTGATTTCAAATACATAGAAAAAGTGACTAAGTTATCCTGCTGTAGTCACTGCAATAAGTTAGACATATTATAACTACATGCCCAACAAGACATAAAAAATGGATATTAAAAGATAAAATTAATGATACTAACCAATCAGGACCCAAAAGAATTTGGATACCTAAAGCTTGATGTTTTTATTTCAGGTTAACCCTCGAGCATCCAAATGGTATTTGGATAGTGGGTGCTCAAGACACATGACAGGAAACCAGAAGTTGTTCTCTCATCTCCAAGCTGAAGATGGAACAGTTACTTATGGAGATAATGGGAAAGGAACCGTGATAGGCAGTGGCTCTGTGAATAATAAAGAAAAACCAGTCATAGAAGATGTGCTATTAGTTAAGGGATTGAAGCACAATCTCATCAGCATTAGCCAGCATGCGACAGAGGCCATCAGATCAAGTTCAAGAGTCAAAGTGCAGCATACTGAAGGATGGAACAGTCATCTTTGAAGCTAATAGAGAAAAGAATTTGTATGTGCTCTATCTTGAAGAACTCAAGGTTCAAAATGTTTGCCTGGCAGCAAATAAAGATAAATCCACAGAATTATGGCACAGACGACTTGGACATTGCAGCATAGATGGCATGAGAAAATTGCTAAAGAAGAATCTTGTGGAAGGTCTACCTAAGGTTAGTACAAAATTGGAGGGTGTATGTAAACCTTGTGCTAAGGGAAAGCACACCAAAGTCTCCTTCAAGTCAAAGACGATAGTGACCACCTCAAAACCCTTGGAGCTCCTTCATATGGATCTATTTGGGCCAATGAGGACTACCAGTCTTGGAGGAAAGAATTTCGGATTTGTCATAGTTGATGACTACTCAAGATTCACATGGGTATCATTCCTAGAACATAAAGATGACACTTTTGAAAGTTTCGTCAGCTTCAGTAAGAAAGTTCAGAATGATCAGAAGTTCAGCATTGTGTCTATCAGATCAGATCAGGTGGTGAATTTCAAAATGAAAAATTTTCTAGATTTTGTGATGATCAGGGAATTGAGCATAATTTCTCAGCACCAAGGACACCTCAACAAAATGGCATTGCTGAGAGGAAGAACAGAACCCTATTGGATATGGCAAGAACTATGCTCTCAGAATATGATCTGCCATGATACTTTTGGGCTGAAGCAGTCAATACAGTAAGCTACATTATCAACCGAGTAATGATCAGGCCAATCCTGAAGAAGACTGCATATGAACTATTCAAGGGAAGAAGCCAAAGATCAGCCACTTTAGGACTTTGGGTGCCCTTGCTTCATTCACAATAATGGAAAAAGGGACATTGGTAAATCAGATGAAGGCATCTTCATGGGGTACACGTCTAAACCCAAAGGCTATAGAGTATTTAATAAACGTACCTTGTTGATTGAACAAATGTGCACATTCTTTTTGATGAAACTAACCCTTCCTGTGAAGGAAAGTAGTAGTAGTGACGATGATGATGCAGAAGAACTATCTAAGAAACTAAAAGATGCATCAATTGAGAACAAGGATGATCCACCTCTGGAAGAATTACAACAAGAAGAAGTTACTCATGAAAACCTTCAAAGGAGTGGAGATACAAGAAAGATCACGCACTTGAGAATATCATGGTGATCCATCCATAGGGGTAAGAACAAGAGGTAATGTTATTCCTTGTGATTACCTAGCTTTTGTTTCTCAGATAGAGCCTAGAACAGTCAATGAAGCTCTTTCTGATGAATCTTGGATAGTAGCCATGCAAGATGAATAAATCAATCAAGAGAAGAAAGCCACAATATGGTCACTTGTTCCTAGACCATCAAACCATCCAGTTATTGGCACCAATGGGTGTTCAGAAATAAACTGGATGAAACTGGTGCAATATTAAGAAACAAGGCCAGATTGGTAGCTCAAGGCTATTCTCAAGAGGAAGGCATAGATTTCGATGAAACTATGCACCTGTAGCTAGACTTGAGGCCATAGAATATTACTTGCATATGCATCTGCTTGAACTTGACACTATTTCAAATGGATGTTAATCCGCCTTCTTAAATGGTTTCATAAAAGAGGAAGTTATGTGGAACAACCTCCGGGCTTTGATGACACAGAATTTCCTAATCATGTTTTCAAAATTCACAAGGCATTATATGGTTTAAAGCAAGCACCTTAGAGGTATGAAAGGCTTGTCTTTCTTCTAAATCATGGTTTCAGTAGAGGTCAGGTAGATAGTACTCTTTTTATAAAGTCAAAAGTTAAACACATCTATTAGTTGAAATCTATGTAGATGATATCATTTTTGGTTCTACTGATGAGTCTCTTGCAAGTATTTTGAAAAGTTAATGCAGGGAGAATTTGAAATGAGTATGAGG
>JACBKR010005447.1:0-18331 GCA_014218235.1 Colocasia esculenta | reverse complement strand
AGGCCATAACGATTCCTTATAAGACTGAAAAGTCATGCTGTTTCACAAGTCGATGTCACAACACTCTATAAGTTACCGTAACGATTTCTTTAGAGCCCGTAACGACTGCTCGTCACAACGATGAGACCAAACTTTCTCTATATAATTAATTCACTTATTTATATATAATTTTGATGATTAACAAAACATTATACTAATGAATTACTGAGCCTTGAGGACAGGAAATAAAAGTAAAAGAAAGTTCAAGACAATCAGGTAAGACTCTCATTCATAATTCTCCCAAGTCATTGCATCGACTTCTTCATACTTCATATCGACTTCTATTGATAATCAGAACGATTCCTTTATAAGTCATATCGATTTCATAGAGTCATCATAACGATTTCATAAGTATTATGATCGATCTCCTTTCTGACGAAAAGTCGTGATGTTTCAAACAAATGATACCATAACGATTTCTTAAAGATCTCATAACGATTCTATGACATCGCAACGTTTCCTTGGAAAGCGTAACGACTGACCGTCGTAACGATTCTATAAGACATCGCAACAATCTTTAGAAAGCGTAACGACTTGTCTGTCGTAACGATTTCTTCAGTACTCGTAACATTTTTTGAACTCGCAACGACTTCTAGCGTAACGATTTCTTAAGTTCTCGTAACGATTTCTTTAGAATTCACAACGACTTTCTAGCCGTAACGACTTCTTAAGTTCTCGTAACGATTTCTTTAGAATTCACAACGACTTTCTAGCCGTAACGATTTCTTAGTTCTCGTAACGATTCTTAGACCTCGTACGATTTGCTTGGTTGCAACGATTTGTTAAGAGTTCATAACGATTTCTTTGATGATTATAACGACCTGCTTACCAGTAACGATTTGATAAGTAATCACATCGATTTCTGTACACTCATAACAACTTCTGTATATCACAACGATTTCTGTATTGTCATACGACCTGCTTACCAGTAACGATTTGGAAGTCATCACATCGATTTCTTTGATGATTATAACGACTTGCTTACCAGTAACGATTTGGTAAGTAATCACATCGATTTCTTTGATGCTTATAACGATTCGATTCGTGTAACGATTTCATAAGTCATAAAGGCATCGGGCTTTGTTCATATCGATTTCATTATTATATCAACACTCTTTGATATACGTTGAATAGTCAAAGTCGTATCTTGTCTGTTTGACTGCTATGCATTCAATGCACTCTGAACGTATCTCTCATGCATGCAGACGATATCTTCCACCATTGTGCTATTCTGTCTACATCTTTATTTTGACAGAAAGGAGCTTTGCTAAAACTAGCAATATCTTTTCCAACTGTGACTAACGATCAACGACAGCCCTAGCTGTCTCCTATTTATTGTTGACATGCTTGCAGATACTGACAAGATTTATCTGTACAACGTTGGACACAAAAGATACAAGATATCAAAACATTTCTTTGGCGTGTACTAAAGGATAAAAGACTGAAGATCAGAAGCTTCCTTGCAGACCAGTCTAACGTACACCAGATGAGAGACAACGGATCTTTAACGTTCAAATTTCAAGTAGAAGCTTAAATACAAGACTCAAGACTGAGAAGGACAACACTTTTGAAGAATATTATTCTGAAAGAAAGCATCGCCAATCCTTCAAGTCTTCTGTGATTCAAACTAGAGCGAAGCACTCATTCCAATCCATCTTTAGCTCTCAGTGTTCAAGAAGAAATTCCTGTGAGAGCCAGTGTAGTCTTTGGAGAGAAACCAGTGTTAAAATTCCTTCTCTCTCGAGGCTGTTTGCTTCAGATTGTAGCTGTTTGAGCTAGTTCCTGAAGCTTGTTCTTATACTTCTTTTTATAGTTGTGTTCCCTTCTGGTGAAGGAAGACCTGGTGGTATCCAGGGTGGTTGTTTTCCTTCAGGTTGAAGGAAGACCAGTTGAGGCTGGGTGTAAGGATCCGTGAGGGGGATAGTACCCTTGATAGTGAAATCCTGAGGTATTGCTCAGGGACTGAACGTAGGTCTCCTGTGGAGAGGAGTTCCGAACCAGGATAAAAATCCTTGTGTCTTGTGGTTGTGTTTTTGTGTTTGCTGTCTCTTTTCCTCTAACTCTAACCTTCGTTTAAGTTGTTGTGTAATCCTTTTAGTGAACAGGTATTAATCAAAGATCAAATTTTTAATAACCCATTCACCCCCCCCCCCCCCTCTGGGCTAGCTAGCTGGGCAACAAGTGGTATCAGAGCAAGTCTCTTCGACAAAGAAGAAGATCCAACGATCTGAAGAGTAAAGATCCATGGCAGCCCAAGGTAACTTCGAAGGTCAGTCAGTCAACAGACCTCCTTTGTTTGATGGAGAAGATTATACCTATTGGAAGACAAGAATGGAGTACTTTCTACAAGGCCACGATTACATGATTGGTCGATTATAGAAGAAGGTGATCTTCTAGTCACCAATCCAAAGGCTCAGTTGACAGATGATGATAGAAGAAGAATATCTTAAACTGCAAAGCCAAGAGCATCCTGTGCTTTGCCCTCAGCTCAAAAAGAATTAACAGAGTTTCAGCCTGCAAATCCGCAATGGAAATGTGGGAAAAGCTCAGGATTACCTATGAAGGGACAGATAAGGTGAAGGAGACAAGAATCGACATTCTTGTAACTCAATATGAAAGATTCCAGATGCAGTCAGGTGAATCCATAACCCAAATGTTTAGTAGATTCACAGATATCACAAATGGGTTAGCTGGATTAGGAAAAATTATGTTGTACCAGATATGGTTAGAAAGATCCTCAGATCTCTGCCATCCTCATGGATTCCAAAGGTAACAGCCATTGAGGAAGCCAATGATCTAAAACAATGTCATTGGAGAAGTTAATAGGATCCCTCATGGCTCATGAGATAAACATGGAGAGATTAGGAGAATCCTCCAGCAGAAAGAAGCAATCAAATGCTCTCAAGGCTAATGAAGACATATCAGAAGAATCACTGGACAACAGTGAAAGCAGTAAGGACAGTGATGATGAAGAAGCAATACTGTCTCGAAGACTTCAAAGAATTCTAGCAAAGAAGAAGAAGTTCCAGTCTGGGAGAAGATTTTTTAAGAAAAATAAAGATATCAGAAAACCAGAAATAAAGGATTCGAAGAAAGGAGAAGTGATATGCTATGAATGCAAGAAGCCTGGACACATCAAGGTAGATTGTCCAATTCTAAGAAGAATGATCACAAGAAGAAGGATAACTTCAGAAAATTCAAGAAGTACAAAAAGAAGGCAATGGCAGCTGCTTGGGAGAATAGCAGTGACTCAGACAGTGAGTCAAGCTCAAGCAGTGATGGAGAAGAAGCCAACCTGGCTCTCATGGCAACACCGAAGACAAGGTAACTTCTGACTCTTCTTTTGATTCATGTAATGATTCAGATTCGGATAATCTAGAAAGTGCATTTAATGAACTTTATAATAAATATAAAGAAGTATGCAAATTATTAAAAGTCAGTAAGAAAAATATCATTTGTCTAGAGAACACTAATTGATAAAAAAACAGAAAATGAAGAATTAGAAAAACAAATACAGAACTTAAAAGAAGAAATAAATTGTTATGTGAAGACCTAAAAGCTAAGAATGAACAAATAACAAAATTGGAAAAACAGGAAAGCACAGATGAATTAAGGAAAGAAGTTAAAAACTTAAATGAAGAAAATAATAAACTATCAAGCACACTAGAGAAATTTACTAATGGTAAAAACTCTCTAATATTAAAAGGTGCTAGAAGAGCAGGTAAGAAGAAAAATGGGTTAGGATATACACCCCTAGATAATGAAGAAACATAGTCTACCCTAAAACATATCCAACACCAAAGTTTATACCTGAACAAGATATAGCATATAAAGCTGAGTTCAAGTATATAGAAAAGGTAACAAAATTGTCCTGCTGTGATCACTGCAACAAATTAGGACATATCGCAATAACATGCCCAACAAAAAATAAAAAATGGATAATAAAAGGTAAAATAATGATACTAACCCATCAGGACCCAAAAAGAACTTGGGTACCTAAAACTTAATGTTTAAATTTCAGGGAAACTCAAAAGCATCCAAATGGTACTTGGACAGTGGATGCTCAAGACACATGTCAGGAAACCAGAAGTTCTTGTCAATCTCCAAGCTGAAGAGGGAACAGTTACCTATGGAGATAATGGAAAAGGCACAGTGATAGGAAGTGGGTCCGTGAACATCAAAGGAAAATCAGTTATTGAAGATGTAATGCTGGTCAAAGGATTAAAGCACAATCTCATCAGCATCAGCCAGTTGTGTGACAAAGGCTATCAGATTCAGTTCCAAGAATCAAAGTGCAGTATATTAAAGGATGGAGCAGTCATATTTGAAGCATATAGAGAAAGAAATTTGTATGTTCTCTATCTCGAGGAACTCAAGGATCAAGATGTCTGTTTGGCAGCCAGCAAAGATCAATCAACTGAGCTGTGGCACAGAAGACTGGGCCACTGCAGCTTGGATGGATTGAACAAGCTCAGAAAGAGAAATCTAGTGGAAGGATTGCCAAAGGTCAACTCAAAAATGGACAGCATCTGCAGACCTTGTGCAAGAGGAAAGCACACCAAGAGCTCTTTCAAATCAAAGACAGTAGTGACCACCTCAAGGCCATTAGAATTACTTCATATGGATCTATTTGGGCCAATGAGGACTACCAGTCTTGGAGGAAAGAATTTTGGATTGTCATAGTTGATGATTACTCAAGATTTACTTGGGTATCCTTTCTAGAGCACAAAGATAACACCTTTGAAAACTTGTCAGCTTCAGCAAGAAAGTTCAGAAAGATCAGAAGTTCGCCATTATCTCTATCCGATCAGATCATGGTGGTGAATTTCAAAATGAAAAGTTTGCTAGGTTCTGTGATGATCAAGGAATTGAGCACAATTCTCAGCACAAAGGACACCTCAACAGAATGGAATTGCTGAGAGGAAAAATAGAACTCTTTTGGATATGGCAAGAACCATGTTATCAGAATATGACTTGCCAAGATATTTTTGGGCCGAAGCCATCAACACTACTAGCTACATCATAATAGGGTAATGATCAGGCCAATCCTGAAGACTGCTTATGAACTCTACAAGGGAAAGAAACCTAAGATCAGTCACTTCAAAATATTTGGATGTCCTTGCTTCATCCACAACAATGGAAAAAGGGACATTGGTAAGTTAGATGCCAAATCTGATGAAGGCATCTTTATGGGGTACACTTCTAAACCCAAAGGTATAGAGTTTTCAATAAACGCTCATTTTATAATTGAACAAACAGTGCATGTTATTTTGATGAATCTAACCCTTCCTTGAAAAAAGAGAAATTAGTGAAATGATGATGCAGATGACTTGTCCGAAAAAATAAAGAATACCTCAATTGAGGACAAGGAAGATCCACCTCTGGAAGAACTGCAGCAAACGGAAATTCAACATGCAAATCTCCCAAAAGAATGGAGACATAAGAAAGATCACCCTCTTGAGAACATTATGGTGATCCTCTGTAGGGGTAAGAACAAGAGGTAATGTAATTCCTTGTGATTATTTAGCTTTGTTTCTCAAATAGAGCCTAAGACAGTCAATGAAGCTTTAACTGATGAATCTTGGATAATAGCCATGCAAGATGAACTAAATCAGTTCAAGAGAAACCAAGTATGGTAACTTGTTCCTAGGCCATCCAATCATTCAGTTATTGGCACCAAGTGGGTGTTCAGAAATAAACTGGATGAGTCTGGATAATATTAAGAAACAAGGCCAGACTGGTAGCTCAAGGCTATTCCAAGAGGAAGGCATAGATTTCGATGAAACCTATGCACCTGTGGCTAGACTTGAGGCCATTAGAATCTACTTGCTGCATCTACATTAGACTTAAAACTGTTTCAAATGGATGTAAATCTGCCTCTTAAATGGTTTATCAAAGGAGGAAGTGTATGTTGAACAACCTCCAGGTTTTGATGACACCGAATTTCCAAATCATGTATTTAAACTCCATAAGGCATTATATGGTTTAAAGCAAGCACCTAGAGCCTGGTATGAAAGGCTCAGTACTTTCTTATTAGATCATGGTTTCACTAGAGGTCAGTAGATAGCACACTATTTATAAAATCAAAAGTCAAACATATACTACTGTGCAGATATATGTAGATGATATTATTTTTGGATCTACTGATGAATCTCTTTGCAAGTACTTGAAAAGCTTATGCAGGGAGAATTTGAAATGAGTATGATGGGAGAGCTAAACTACTTCCTTGGATTGCAAATCAAGCAAGGGAAGGAAGGCACCCACATATGTCAAGCCAAGTACACCAAAGAGCTGTTAAAGAAATTTGGATTTGAAGGTGCAAAGCCACTGTCAACGCCAATGAGCACATCAACCAGAATGGACAGTGATCAAAATGGTAAAAATGTAGATCAAAAGAACTATAGAGGTATGATAGGGTCATTACTTTACTTAACAGCAAGTAGACCAGACATTTTATTTAGTGTATGCATGTGTGCTAGATATCAAGCAGACCCTAGAGAGTCTCATTTAATTTCTGTGAAAAGAATATTTAGATATTTAGCTAGAACTCATGATTTAGGTCTGTGGTATCCAAAATCTTGTGAATAAGTTTAGTAGGATATTCTGATGCTGTGATTATGCTGGATGCAAAGTAGATAGAAAGAGCACCAGTGGTTGTTGTCAGTTTCTTGCAGGATGTCTGATATCTTGGTCCTCCAAGAAACAAAATCAGTAGCTCTATCAACAGCTGAGGCGGAATATGTGCTGCTGGAAGTTGCTGTACACAACTCCTATGGATAAAGCAACAACTGAGGATTTCGGCATTCATATCAAGTCAATTCCACTACTGTGTGATAATACAAGTGCCATCAACCTCACCAAGAATCCAGTGCAACACTCAAGGACTAAACATATTGAGGTTAGATATCACTTCATTCGAGATCATGTAGCTAGTGGTAACTTAGAAATTTCCTTTATAGATACAAATGGTCAACTAGCAGATATCTTCACAAAAGCCCTACCTGAAGAGAGATTTACATCTCTTAGAAGGAATTAGGGATGTGCAATTTGTGAAAAGATTCTGTATTTAAATTGGCATATAAATTTTTCAGATTTAATGAAATTTTCTCTCTTTCCCTGACTTAAGCAAAACTCAGCTTATTTACTCTCCTTTGACCGTTGTGTGTTAAAAGCAGTTTGACTCGTCAAACCCTTTTGTCGCCTTCTGTCGTTACCGCCCTTTGGCGCTTCCTGTTTTCGATAAAGTAATTTTAATTAGTCAAATCGTTCTGGGAACGACTCATCTTCCACCTTTACCCTTTCTCTTTTATCTGTTCGCCCAAAGCCGATGCCCTAACGATTCGGCATCGACTCTCTGCAAGATTTGAAGCTTTCTCTTCTTCCCGCAAAGAATCCCTCGAGGGCTTCCATCTCTTCCATCATCTCCGTTCTCCAGAACCATTTTCTTCTCTCTACCCATGGCCGCTCCGATGATCTCCGGAAGTGTAGGGGGCTACAGTGCTGAGTACCTGTCCCAGAGCAGCAGGAAAGATTCACCTTCGTGAAGACGAAGATTTGCGGAAACAAGGCAGTGGATGTTCAGAATCTAGAGAAGAATGGCATGAGCAGTTTAGTAGAAGCTTTGAGAAGGATGCAGTGGAGGATGATGTTGCCACTTTCACCGAGGTAAGTTATCCCGACCTGGTGAAAGCCTTTTCGTTTGTCTGAAGTCAGAGGCGGATGGGTCCCTTGTCTCCTCTGTTAAGGGTATCCAAATTAAGGTAGACCATGAACTCCTGCACACGTTGTTTGGAGTGAAGACATCTGGACATAGTGGGGTTCACACCGTGAACGATGAAGCAAAGGGTCTTGGCATTATAGGTCCAGGTTTCAGGCTGAAAGACGGAAAATTAGATATCAATCAAATGTCTGCATTCAATCGTCTACTCCATTTCATTATTGCCAAATTATGGTTCCCCGGAGTGCTACTTTCTCATCTTGCACTAGGGCAGATTCGGATATGATGTTCTGGGTAATCCAGAATAAGGAGATAACTTGGCCGCAGTCATGTTGGAGAGAATGAAGTTTGCTAGTGCTCAAATCTGGGATACAAAGAGCAAAATGAATGTATCCTTGCCCTACGCTATCTCCTAACAAGATTTTCAAGCTTTTTGAGTTGATTATCTGGAGCTGTTGTGGAAAAGATGGGCCAGTCTATAAGGTCCAGGAACCTTAAGAAAATGGTTTTTCAGTGCATAATGGGATATGGACCAAGACCTCTGTGGCAGAGGGAGAGGCCATCATCGGAGATGTCCCAGAGATTCAAGAAGAAGCAGCAGATCCTCCAGCTGTTTTAGAGGTAAGATCAGCAGCAGTAGAGAGGCAGCAGCAGTACCTTCAGAGGAACTCCAAGCAGAGATTTCAGGATCACCTATTATAGAAATTGAATCTCATCCTCCAGAAGTTCAAATGGAAGAAGCTGTAACAGGTGTGGCAGATCCTTTGCCCAGCTCAATAGTTGCCTCTATTTTAAGAGATGTTTTGGACTCTCTTCCCTCCACCCAGTTACTTTAGAAACAGGTGGACTTGATGAAGAAGAATGTAACGTCGCGCGTTTTCGGATCCTTTTTGGATCGTGTGTGTTGTGGTTTGTTGGCCGTTGTGAGGCCAGTGTGAGTTGGTTTGGTGTGGATGTGTGGTTTGTTCAGGTGAAGTGCAGGTTTGGTCCTGAAATGAAATGGCTGCTTTGCAGTTGAGTGAGAGTTGGCGTCCAGGTAAGTGGCCGTTGACAGCATGAACTGGCGGCACAGGATGTGGACGTTTATGTGGCGGTTGCTATTGGCGGCCTAGGGGTTGACGCCAACCTGAGAATTCTGTAGGTTATAGGGTCACCCGAGAGCAGGTTCTTCACCTGGTTCATTCTCCCTTGCCCCAGCTTCATGCCCCGTGCCCCTAAAGCTTCCAACAGGTTCAGGAGAGGGGTTGGAGGATCGTGGGACGTGTGGCGTGCCGATCGCGCGAGGAAACGCCGTGGTGTGGTGCAATTCCGTGGGAGCTCGCGGAGGGTTCGGTGTGAACCGGGAGATTGCGGGAGGTTTTAAGCGTGCGTTGAGTAGGGAATGACCCTTGTAGTTCCTGTAGGTTGTGATAATGTAATTAGATAACATGAATCTGCATGAAAAGTGATTTCGGGTCATGGTATCCATGCGGGGATAATGGGTGGTTTGGCGAATTTATCAGTAAAGCATGCTGTATGGGATTGTTTAGGATTCATGCATGCTAGAGGAACTGTTTCTGTATGTTTTACCGTTGTTTTAAGGTTGGAAAACCTGTGGATTCGGATTAGGGTTTCTGCAGGGAAAGAGGCGAAGATCTTGGCGTCAAGATCGATTGACGCCAGGTTCATCAGCCAAGAGTAGACGGCTAGATCCCTTGCCGTCTACTTCCCATAGCGGCAATCGATGTTGCCGCCAGCTTGTGTATAAACAGAAATAGCTGATTATGGTATATTATCGATAATGAATGGTGCGTTGGCACCTGAGGTGCACTGAGACACCTGGTTTTGATATTAGCATACGGGGTATGCAGTTAGTTATTTACTTTCGTGGCTGCGTGTTGTTTCACGCGAGTCCAGTTAGGTTCACGTGGTGGACCGTTGTTACTTGAGGTTTACGTGAGTTTCACGTGGTTGTGTGTGACGTGCACGTGGTTTTGTGTACGTGGCAAGTAGTACGACGCCTACCGTGGTTACCTCTCCAGTTGGGTCCCAGGTTCTTTGTGAGCCAGGCTGTTAGCTCGGGGCTTTGTCCCGGTACTTGTGTTGTACCGTCGAGGTCTGTGTCGTCTGACCTGGACACCCTCACTCCTTTGCTTGAGTTGTACGTCCGGCTGAGGGAAAGACGACAGTGGGACAGTGACACTTGTGTTTGTCTTTAGTCACTTGTAGCGCTCGTAGTTGGGGGTACGGACACCAGTAGTCGACACTGGTCCCCAGCTAGTCCTTTTCCAGTGCCTCACTCTAGAGAGCACAGGCCAGGGTCTCCAGAGGTGCCAGGCATGGGCCTGTGACCGTGTGGTCCGCAGGTGGTGGTGTTTAGTTGGTCTCCACAGTTGCTTGACCTTTTCACGTGGAGCGGCAGCTGGACCTTTCGTCCGTGGCTGCGAGACTGAGAGGTAGACCTGTGTTAGCTTGTCCGAGTCAGTTTCTGGTGTCGCGAACCAGTTCACGTGGCTCGTGTTTGGCTGTCTCTACTTTAGCTTGTACACCTGTACTGGTTTGCCGTTTAATTATTACAGTTGTTTTTCGTAGTCGGCAGACGGTGAGTACTTTTACAGCTTTCATATCCTATTAGCTGTTCTATAAATTGTTGGTACTGTTTACTGCTTTTGTACCTGTGGTTTGGTTTGCTCGGTTGGGGGAGTTCCCTACTGAGCCAGTGACTAGCGAGGCTCACCCCTCCCCCACAGGTGTAGCGAGGAGGACGTTTCTCGACCGTCGTCCAGTTCAGAGCCGCGCCGTAGCGGTGCAGGGTCGGTACCTCAGCTGTGTAGTAGCAGCTCCAGCAGTGTGTGTTGTAGTTAGTTAGCTGTTTACTTCTTCAGTTGTACCTCGGGGTATGCCCCAGGCTCTTGTACTTCTTTTCAGTTTTGTGGAAATTGGCTATGTAAACTTGTGAATATATAAAATGTGGTGTGTTCCTTTGTGTTTACACGGACTGTGGTTTGGTATCCCTTGCGAGGCTTCGGCCCGTTCGCGGGAGGCGGACTCGGATCAAGTACGTTATCAGTTTAACGGGTCTTGACCGGGCGTTCCGTCACAGTTGGTATCAGAGCAAGGTCCGTGTTAATATAAGGAAACTAGAAAGATACATAGCCTTATTTCGGTCTTTGAACACTGCTGGTAGGGACTGGTTTTGATAATTTGTTTTGATTTTTGTTTGGTGTTTTGTTTATATAGAATTTCTGGAATGGCTGATAGAAGAGATTGGGGTGGTGGAGGAGATGATCCGGAGGAAGTACTCAGCGTATGATAGAAAGGATCTGGGAAAGCCTCACGGATATTCGGGCAAGGATGGATCAGCAGGCGCCGATACCACCGGTGCAGTGCCACCTGGGGATGGAGAGGCTATACCTGTGCTCCAGTTCCGCCAAGAGTAGAGGGCCTTTTGTAGCACCTGTGCCACCACCAGTGTTATTAGCAGAAGAACCAGTGATGCAGTTGAAAAGTTTCTGAGATTGCAGCCACCTACTTATTCAGGAGGGCCGAATCCAGATACAGCAGAGCACTGGGTTCATGAAATTGAGAGGGTTTTGCAACTATGAGGTTCATGAATTGAGAGGGTTTTGCAACTATGAGGTGTCCGGCAGCAGATAAAGTTGTATTAGCTGCTTATCAGTTGAGAGGTTTTGCATTAGAATGGTGGCGACTGAAGATGCAGACCACCTTTGCAGGCAGGACAGAGGAAGCCATTACTTGGTCAGAATTTCTTGATGTATTTAACGATACATTCTTTCTGATTCAAGTGCAGCAAGTAAAAAGAGAGCAGTTTCGGACGCTCCAGCAAGGTAACTCTTCAGTTTTAGAGTACCAGATGAGGTTTATGGCTCTTAGTCGTTTGCACCTTATGTTGTTTCAGATAATAATATGATGGTTGAGTATTTCATTAGAGGTTTGAGAGTGGAATTGCAGGATGCAATAGTACCTCTCATGTGTAAGACAGTGGAAGAAGCAGCCCAAGAGCAGCTACATTGGAGAGGTCTATTCGAACTCGTCAGGTGGCGAGTCAGGTCAGGTAGTTTCCGACTACCGCAGCAGTCAGTAGGTGCAAGTAAGGTAAAGCACCAGCAGGACCTTCTTCATCAGGCTTTGGGAAATGGGGCCAGAAATTGAAGCAAGCACTTAAAGGAAAAGGAAGAGGATGGGGAGGTCGTCCGCAGTTCCAGCAAGGCCGAGGTAGGCCTGAGGTGGAGGAGTCTCAGCAGAGTACTGCCAGACAGCCTATTGTTCCACCTGGATATAGATGCTATAATTGTAATCAGCCGGGACATTTGATCCGTAATTGTCCTTATCCAAGAGAGTATGGGTATGGAAGAGGTGTGCAGCAGCAGCAGCCTCATTTTCAGCAGCCACAAGCAGGTCGTGGCAGAGGAGCACTGCAGCAGCGAGGAAGAGGTCGGGTTATGGCTATCACCCGAGCCCAGGCGGAGGCATCAAATATGATAGAAGGTACTTTACCTCTTTATGATTATTCAGCAAGAGTTTTATTTGATTCGGGTGCCTCTCATTCTTTTATTTCCGAAGAATTTCTTGATTGTATGGTTCACCCTTTAGAAGAAAAGTCTTGTGAGTTGGTAGTGGAAGTTCCCTCGGGTGAGTTCCTGCTCACTTCGAGCTATATAGATGAAGCTCCTGTTATGATTGAAGGAAACCAGATGCCGGGTCGGTTGTATGCCCTGCAATTGTCAGATTATGATATTATCTTGGGTATGGATTGGCTTGAGATGTATGGAGCAATGTTAGTTGCAGAAAGAAAATGATCAGATTTTGTCACCTAATGGTGCAGTGTTTGAATATCAAGGTATGCCTTTTTATACCTCTAAGTTTCTAATTTCTGCAATTAAAGCTAGAAAGTTAATAAATGCTGGATGTGTGGCTTATTTAGCTTCGGTAAGTCTGGTGGAAGCTAGTCAGTCAGTGGAAGCAGTTCCTGTGGTTAGGGAATTTGCTGATGTTTTTCCTGAGGATTTGCCTGGTTTAGCTCCACATAGAGAGGTGGACTTTACCATTGAGTTGCTGCCAGGTACCATGCCGATTTCTAAAGCCCCATATCGGATGGCACCAGCAGAACTTAAAGAATTGAAAAAGCAGTTAGAAGAGTTGTTGCAGAAAGGTTTATTAGACCGAGTCATTCCCCGTGGGGAGCGCCGATTTTATTTGTGAAAAGAAGATGGAAGTTTTCGAATGTGTATTGATTATAGAAAGTTGAATGATGTGACCATTAAGAATAAGTACCCGTTGCCGAGATAGATGATCTGTTTGATCAGTTGCAATCAGCAAAGGTGTTTTCTAAAATTGATTTGAGGTCCGGTACCATCAGTTGAGAATTAAAGAGGAGATATAGATAAGACAGCTTTCAGAACCAGATATGGTCACTTCGAGTTTGTGGTTATGCCATTTGGGTTGACTAATGCTCCCGCAGGTTTTATGGATCTGATGAATAGAATCTTTCATCCGTATTTAGACCAATTCATTGTGGTCTTTATTGATGATATTCTGATTTATTCAGCATCTGAAGAGGAGCATGCAGCTCATTTGAGGTTTACCTTGCAGTTATTAAGGGATAACCAGTTGTTTGCTAAATTCAATAAGTGTGAATTTTGGTTGAAAGAAATTCAGTTTCTGGGTCATGTTATCTCAGCTAAAGGAATAGCAGTGGACCCAAGTAAAGTGGAAGCAGTGATGAGATGGGAAGTGCCTAAGACAATAACCGAGATTAGAAGTTTTCTGGGATTAGCAGGTTATTATAGGCGCTTTATTCAAGATTTTTCTAAGATTGCAGCACCTATGACTAAATTGACCAGAAAAGGAGTGCCATTTGTGTGGTCCGGTGAATGTCAGAAAAGTTTTATGGAATTGAAGAAAAGACTTACATCAGCACCTATATTGACATTACCGGCAGGGAGTGGTGGTTTTGTGTTGTATACTGATGCTTCAAGAAAGGTCTTGGCGCAGTGCTTATGCAGCATGGCAAAGTGATAGCTTATGCGTCCAGGCAATTGAAGCCGGCAGAGGAGAATTACCCCACTCATGATTTGGAATTGGCAGCAGTTGTGTTTGCTTTGAAAATGTGGAGGCATTATCTGTATGGCGAGAGATTTGAGATCTTTACAGATCATAAAAGCTTGAAGTATATCTTCTCGCAGAAAGATTTAAACCTTCGCCAGCACAGATGGATTGAATATTTGAAGGATTATGATTTCAGTTTGGCTTACCATCAGGGTAAGGCCAATGTTGTAGCAGATGCCTTGAGCAGAAAAGGCATATAATCTAATGATGATTAAAGAATGGAAGCTGTATGAAGAGGTAGTGGAGAACTCCTTATATGTGCCCAGTAGTCAGCGACGGGCAGTACTAGCTGCTAGTGCTGTAGAGTCGTCTTTGTATTGGCAGATTATAGAGGCTCAGAGAGCATATGCAAGTTTGCCTAAAATTGTGAAAATGGAAGGAGTTCTATTGATGATAATTGTGTGGTCAGGCTCCGAGGCAGGTTGTTTATTCCTGCAGAAAGAGAGGTGAAGCAGCGAGTGCGGAAGAAGCTCATAATCTAGGTACACTATTCATCCGGGTAGTACTAAAATGTACCATGATTTGAGAAAGTATTTCTGGTGGCCTCATATGAAGAAAGAAATAGCTGAGTTTGTTGCAAGGTGTTCTATCTGTCAGCAGATTAAAGCAGAACATCAGAGGCCTGGAGGTTTGTTGCAACCGTTGCCCATTCCACTGTGGAAATGGGATGATATTGCTATGGACTTTGTGGCAGGTTTACCGAGATCGAGTTCCGGGCATAATGGAATATGGGTATTTGTTGATAGATTAACCAAGGTGTGCAGGTTAGTGGCAGTAAGTATGTCTTGGACAGTGGTCAGATTAGCAAATGTTTATGTTGAAAGAATTGTTCCATTGCATGGTATTCCGAAGACTATTGTGTCTGATAGAGATCCAAGATTTACTTCTGGTTTTTGGAGAAGTCTGCAAAGAGTAATTGGTACTGAGTTAAGGTATAGCTCCGCTTATCATCCCCAGACAGATGGTCAGACAGAGAGGACTATCCAGACGATTGAAGATATGTTGCGAGCTTGTTGTTTAGTTTGGGGAGGTAGCTGGGAACATCATTTGGGAATGGTTGAGTTTGCCTACAATAATAGTTATCATACCAGTCTTGGGATGGCACCGTATGAAGCTTTATATGGAAGGCCATGTAGAACCCCATTGAACTGGCATGAAGTGGGTGAAAGGCAATTAGTGGGTCCTGAATTGATTCAGCAAACCACAGAAGTGGTAGGTTTATTAAAGAAAAATTGCAGGCAGCTCAAAGCAGGCAAAAGAGCTATGCAGATGTTCGGAGGAGACCACTTCAGTTTGAAGTGGGAGATTTGGTTTTCTTGAGGGTTTTCCAAGTAAAGGTATTATGAGGTTTGGTAAGACTGGGAAGTTGAGTCCAAGGTATGTGGGACCTTTTCAAGTGTTAGAAGAATTGGGGAAACAGCTTATAGGCTGGATTTGCCAGCAGATTTTGCGGATGTTCATGATATATTTCATGTCTCCATGTTAAGAAAGTGCATTGAAGATCCAGCTCAAATAATCAGATATCAAGGTGGTGACCTGAGGCCGGATATGACTATGCCAGAATATCCAGTACAGATCACAGATCGAAAGGTAAGAAGTTTCGAATAAAGAAATTGAGCTAGTTAAAGTAGATGGGAAAATAGGTTGGGTGGTGAGGATACCTGGGAGTTAGCCGAGGAATGGCTAAAGGGTATCCCTATCTGTTTGAATAAGCTTTTGTATTTCTTTTTAGATGATAGTGCTTGTAAAGGTATGTATGTATAAGTTGTTTAACTTTGAGTTGTGTTATGAATTTCGAGGTCGAAATTTTCTTTTTAGATGATAGTAATGTAACGTCGCGCGTTTTCGGATCCTTTTTGGATCGTGTGTGTTGTGGTTGTGTTGGCCGTTGTGAGGCCAGTGTGAGTTGGTTTGGTGTGGATGTGGGGTTTGTTCAGGTGAAGTGCAGGTTTGGTCCTGAAATGAAATAGGACCTGCTGCAGTTGAGTGAGAGTTGGCGTCCAGGTAAGTGGCTGTTGACAGCATGAACTTGGCGGCACAGGATGTGGACGTTTATGGTGGCGGTTGCTATTGGCGGCCTAGGGGTTGACGCCAACCTGAGAATTCTGCAGGTTATAGGGTCACCCGAGAGCAGGTTCTTCACCTGGTTCTCATTCTCCCTTGCCCCAGCTTCATGCCCCCGTGCCCCTAAAGCTTCCAACAGTTCAGAGGTGGTTGGAGGATCGTGGGACGTGTGGCGTTGCCGAATCGCGCGAGGAAACGCCGTGGTGTGGTGCAATTTCGTGGGAGCTCGCGGAGGGTTCGGTGTGAACCGGGAGATTGCGGGAGTTTAAGCGTGCGTTGAGGTAGGGAATGACCCTTGTAGTTCCTGTAGGTCGTGATAATGTAATTAGATAACATGAATCTCTGCATGAAAGGGTGATTTCGGGTCATGGTATCCATGCGGGATAATGGGTGGTTTGGCGAATTTAATCAGTAAGCATGCTGTATGGGATTGTTAGGATTCATGCATGCTAGAGGAACTGTTCTATTGTTTTACCGTTGTTTTAATGGTTGGAAAACCTGTGGAGATTCAGATTAGGGTTCTGCAGGGAAAGAGGCCGAGGTCTTGGCGTCAAGATCGTTGACGCCAGGTTCATCAGCCAGGAGATAGACGGCTAGATCCCTTGCCGTCTACTCCCATAAGCGGCAATCGATGTTGCCGCCAGCTTGTGTATAAACAGAAAAGCTGATTATGATATTATATCGATAATGAATGGTGCGTTGGCACCTGAGGTGCACTGAGTACACCTGGTTTTGATATTTAGCATATGGGTATGCAGTTAGTTATTACTTTCGAGGCTGCGTGTTGTTCACGCGAGTCCAGTTAGGTTCACGTGTGGTGGACCGTTGTTACTTGAGGTTTACGTGAGGTTTCACGTGGTTTGTGTGTGACGTGCACGTGGTTTTATGTACGTGGCAAGTAGTACGACGCCTACCGTGGTTACCTCTCCAGTTGGGTGCCCCAGGTTCTTTGTGAGCCAGGCTGTTAGCTCGGGGCTTTGTCCCGGTACTTGTGTTGTACCGTCGAGGTCTGTGTCGTCTGACCTGGACACCCTCACTCCTTTGCTTGAGTTGTACGTCCGGCTGAGGGAAAGACGACAGTGGGACAGTGACACTCGTGTTTGTCTTTAGTCACTTGTAGCGCGCTCGTAGTTGGGGGTACGGACACCAGTAGTCGACACTGGTCCCCAGCTAGTCCTTTTCCAGTGCCTCACTCTAGAGAGCCCAGGCCAGGGTCTCCAAAGGTGCCAGGCATGGGCCTGTGACCGTGTGGTCCGCAGGTGGTGGTGTTTAGTTGGTCTCCACAGTTGCTTGACCTTTTCACGTGGAGCGGCAGCTGGACCTTTCGTCCGTGGCTGCGAGACTGAGAGGTAGTCCTGTGTTAGCTTGTCCGAGTCAGTTTCTGGTGTCGCGAACCAGTTCACGTGGCTCGTGTTTGGCTGTCTATACTTTAGCTTGTACACCTGTACTGGTTTGCCGTTTAATTATTACAGTTGTTTTTCGTAGTCGGCAGACGGTGAGTACTTTTACAGCTTTCATATCCTACTAGCTGTTCTATAAATTGTTGGTACTGTTTACTGCTTTTGTACCTGTGGTTTGGTTTTGCTCGGTGTGGGGGAGTTCCCTACTGAGCCAGTGACTAGCGAGGCTCACCCCTACCCCCACAGGTGTAGGCGAGGAGGACGTTTCTCGACCGTCGTCCAGTTCAGAGCCGCGCCGTAGCGGTGCAGGGTCGGTACCTCCAGCTGTGTAGTAGCAGCTCCAGCGTGTAGTGTTGTGTAGTTTAGTTAGCTTTTTACTTTCTTCAGTTGTACCTCGGGGTATGCCCCAGGCTCTTGTACTTCTTTTCAGTTTTGTGGAAATTTGGCTATGTAAACTTGTGATATATGTATAAATGTGGTGTGTTCCTTTGTGTTTACACAGACTGTGGTTTGGTATCCCTTGCGAGGCTTCGGCCCGTTCGCGGGAGGCGGACTCGGATCAAGTACGTTATCAGTTTAACGGGCTTGACCGAGGCGTTCCGTCACAAAGAAGCTAGGCACCAGGCCATACAGAAAATTTGACTGAATCAGTTGTCAGTGTTGAGGTGCAAGCAGCTACTCAACAAGAAGTGATTTTGGAAGATGTTCCCAGCCAAGGGGAACAACATGCTAGTGAATCAAAATTGTCAGAATCTGTGGCAGAAGGCCACTTTGAGAAATTGTTTTGGAGGAAGCTCCTGCCCAGGGGGAGCTAGAAAATGTTGATCTCCATGCTCCTATTCAGGGGGAGCAAACTGGCAATGAGGAACCATTGATAGAAAATGCTCCTGAGACAGATGCACCATCTCAAAAAAACCTCCTGCTGCCAGCGCTCCTGTAAGTGAAGAACCAAGTGCAAGCCATGTACATATTGAGGAGCTTGTCACTCAGCAGAGCAAACAAA